>CAUHTR010008149.1:24230-84642 GCA_959609185.1 Schmidtea polychroa | reverse complement strand
TTTTTCTGCCACTTAGGATTCTCATCCGTTTTTAAATCACTAAATAATTCCATAAAATTTTATTTAATAAAAGATATCTCAAAAAACTTGTTTGTTCTTATTTTTGTTATTTAAACCAATTTCAGATTTTCTTAAAATATTTCTTTGATAAAAATATTTTTTAAAATTGATAAATTTCTTCTTTTTAAAATATTTTTCAATAAAAATATTTTTAAAATTTTTACCAAATTTCTTATTAATCTTTAAGAATCTTTTAACTTCCTCATATCCCCCTCCTTAAGAAATTTTTTAAGTTTTTCCACGTTTCTTTCAATCTTTTTACCATTCTCGTTTCTTAAGATATATCGTCTGTCACGCACTTTCTCGATCACTTTATATGGTCCCTCATATCTGTCCTGGCTTTTGTTGCATGTTTCTAATTTTACTAACACATCTTCTCCTACGTTGAATTTCCTCCTTGTTTGTTCTTCTTGTTCTTCTTTTACCTGTTTTCTTTTGACCCGTATCATTTTTCTATACTAATCTTTTTTCCAAAAATTATCTCTGCCGGGCTTTTTCCTGTTGTTTTTTGTTTGCTTGCATTTAATGTAAATTCGACTTTTGGTAGTATCTCTGCCCAATCCGTCTTCCTTCTGTCTCGTAAAGTAGCATTTATCAACTCTCGTATTCTCATGAATTGCCTTTCTATCTGTCCATTTTTTTGGTGATGGTATGGACTAGAAAAACATAACTTAATATCAAGTTTCTTTGTGAATTCTCTCATCATTCCTGATTCAAACGCCTTCCCACCATCAACTCTTATCTCCTTTGGGCATCCAAATCTTAAAATACATTTTTCTAAAATAGTTTTCTTTATTGTTTCCTCGTCTTGTCTTCTTATTGCTGTAAAGACTTGATACTTACTATATTGGTCTATTATACCCAATATATACTTCTTACGTCCTAGTCTATGTATTTCTATGTATTTCCTTAATGGTTTCTTGTATCTCGTTTTCTTTCGTAATTCTTCTTCCAAATTTATTTGTTGATTGGTGTTTCTACCTTCTTCTCTGATCGAGTCAAGTAATCTAGTTTTTATCTTTCCTTTCTTAACTTCTTCGTGAGCAATTTGACATTGAACACACGTTTCACATTTAGTTCTGGACACAATGTCTGCATTTTGGTGATTAACCCCCTTTCTGTATTCAACGATTATATCCAACGATTATTATCCAAATAATTGATCCAGGTTTGGAATTGTGAAGTAATTGGCATCTTGGTTGTCATCATAAATGTGATCGCCTTGTGGTCTATCCTTAGCGTGAATCTCCTTCCGTAGAGATAGTGCTTAAAATGAATACAATAGTATACCGCCAATAGTTCCTTCCTTGTAATGCAATATCCTTTTTCATCGCACGTCATTGAGTGTGATCCATACGCAATTACTGTCTCCTTTCCATCTTTATCTATTTGTGAAACACTGATCCAATGGTATCAAAACTGGCATCAGTATCTAAATTGAACTCCTTTCTCAGATCCGGAAAGCATAGGATCGGTGCCGTTGTGAGTGCTAACTTCAATCCCTCGAATACGTTATTCGTTCCTTCAGTCCATTCCGGTTTTTTGTTACTCGGACCACTACATAATTATTCTAACATCCTTGCTTTCTTTGCATACTCACTGATGAATCCCCTATAATAATTGCAAATGCGTAGATGTTTCTTTAGGTAACTTGGCTTCCCAAAGTTTTGTATAGCCTGAATCTTAGAAGGATCAGTTTCTACTCCTTCTTTGCTGATTATGTGTCCTAAGAATCTTATTTTTTTCTGTATTATTTGACACTTTTCTGGGTTAATCTTTAGTCCTGCTTTCTCGATCGCTATTAATACTTCACTGAGTATTGTATAATGTTTTTCTTTACTATTCCAATAAATCAGAATGTCATCCAAATACACCATTGCTCCATTTATTTTGCCTATTATCTTTGTCATCATTTCCTGGAACGTACCTGGTGCTGCAGCAATTCCGAACGGAATCGTATTGAAACAGTATTGCCCTTTCTTTGTTCATAAGGTGGTTTTCTCTTGCGCTTCATCTTCTAACTCTACTTGGTAATATGCATTACCAAGATCGATTGAGCTAAAATAATTGGGAATGCCTGCCTCTCTGTTACTGCGTTCAGCTGTCTGAAATCCTCTTTTATCCATATGCAGATTAATGGCGTGTTCAATGGGGAGTTGCATTTCCGTATAATCCCGTTTTCGTACAAATTTTGTATTGCTTCTTCAATTTTTGTTTCCAAATTCAATTGTTGACGATATGGTTTTATGTTTATTGGTTCACCTCTTGTAATTATCTTATGTTTTACTAAATGCGTGCGACCCACATCCCATTTATCCGCCATAAACACGTTTCCACTGTTCGTTATTATCTCCTTTAATTTACTATCCTCATCAATCTTTAGATGTTCCAACGCTCGCATCAAATTTCTCCATCCTTTATTTGTCTGTCGAATTTTGCTTCAATGTTACAAATATAGTTCTTGTCTTTTAAACTAGATTCAGTATCTTTCTTTTTTGCCAGCCTATTTACAAATGCTTCTTGTAATTCTACTCCTCCAATCACCTCTGGTGTCACTTTCTCCGCCACAATGAATCTAACTTCCTTAGAAATATCTCCGATAGTTACTTTAACCTTTGTTCTTCCAATCGTCTCTATCGTACTTTCGTTTGCACATCGTAACTTATCGTCGCTTCTCATCAATTATTGTCCTCGTAACTTGTTAAAACAGTGGACACTCATTACGTTTATTCGTGATCCGGTGTCTAATAAACAGTCGAAAATTTCCCCATTCATCATTACTGTTACACTAGGTCTTCCCTGTAGCTTGTTATATACAATTTCTACCTCATGCCCTGTTTCAATTGTTCCAATTCTTTTCACTTCCTCTTCAAACATTTCTTTCCTTAGGAACCTGTATATTTTCTCTCTTACCCTTCCTACATTCTCCCACTTTCCTACACCTTGAGGATATCATATCCACTTTTCTGTTAGTATATGGCTCCAACCAACTCCTCTACTGGTAGAGCCCTGTTGTTTGGGTACGTCTTACTAAAATTATCTTCATTTGTCTCTACGCACGATTCCATTTCTTATTCTTCTTCGATTCCATTAATCCGGCTGTATCTGTTTCCTGTCGGTCTTTGTTTCTCTATCGTTTTCTTGTAACTCGACTTTGTATAACATTCTTCAGATCTATGACCATTTCTGTTGCATCTTTTACACCGTATTTCTTGACATAACCTTATTATATGACCTTCTTTCTCACAACCAAAACATCTTGGCACTTTTTTATCTGGACAATTCCTACTTATTTATCCGCTTCTGTGACACGTCCAGCACTCTATCTTACTTCTTACTGAACAGTCTATTTTTGTGTGGCCTATTTTGTGGCACTCTGGTTCTTCTCGTCGCCTGCCTTCTTCTCTTTCATCTTTCTGCTTGTACTGTCCTCTTCTCTATTAATCCTGATGCTAAATTTCAATCTTCTGTTTAAAATATTTTTCAATAAAAAGTATTTTTTTAATTTAACAAAATTTCAAATTAAATCTTTAAGAATCTTTCAACTTCCTCATAATATCTATAGTAGGAAAGGTAAATATTACAGTTCAAATAGTGGGAACAAAAGAGACGAGAATAATTGAATTTATTGTGGCCAAAGAGATTTCACCAAAGGTAATTGGAGGAATAGACTTCTTGAGAAAATTCGACATAATGTTAAAGATGAAGGATAGTTTATTAAATGACGATGTAACTATTGCTGGAATAAAACACATAAAAGAATTGAGTGAATTTAAACAATGTAAAGATGGTAATGTTAGAGAGCTATGCAGAAAATTTGAGTTTTATGAAACACAAATGGGATGTGGGTAAGACAAATTTAATAACGCATGAAATTTTAACATCAGGAAGACCTATTGTGATAAAACCAAGGCGACAGCCAGCCCATTTGATTGGAAAGATTGATGAAAATATAAATGAAAAGGAAATATTTTGAATCATTAAAGAATGTAACTCGCCATGGAACACTTCTTTAGTGTGTGTAAAGAAAAAAGATGAAAATGATGTACGAATTTGTCTGGATTTTAGAGCACTAAACAATGTCACAGAACGACCAATATTTTCAATCCCAAATACAAATAAATTATTAAATACGTTGGGAGGTGCAAAATATTTCAGCACAATTGATTTAGGGAATGCTTACTACTAAGTGGAACTTGATGAAGAATCGAGACTGAAGACAGCATTTTCTACTAAAAACAGACAATATTGTTTTAACAGGATGCCATTTGGAGTAGCACCAGCTCCCGAAGCCTTTCAAAAATTAATGAACATGTATTAGTGAACTTAATTGCCAAATAGCGATAGTGTATTTGGACGATATCCTTATATTTTCAAAAGAATTAAAAGAACTCTACGAAAATATCGAAAATGTTTTCAAGAAAAATATACAAGCAGGACTGAAAATTAGTCCGTCAAAGTGTCAATTCTGGAAAAATGAAGTAAAGTACATATAAGCAGCAAAGATGGAATAAAAACAAAAGAAGAATTTGAAAGACCCAAATATGTTAAGAAACCAATTACTATAGAAAATTTCTAAAGGGTTATACAAAAGATTCAAAACATTTGGAAAGGTTGTGTGGAAGCAGAGAGAAGAAGTTGATTTGGAGAGAAGAATATGAAAATACATTTTCAAAACTGAAAGATAAGTTGATTAATGCACCAATATTAATGTTTCCTGATTTTAAAAAACTTTCATATTAGATACGGACGCTAGCGTCAATCGTATTGGCTGAAAGGAAAATGTTAATGCTTATGGATCGCATGCTATGTCGAAACACGAGGTGGGTTATTGCATAACAAGTAAAAAACTTTTAGCAATATATTATTTCACAAATCATTTTAAACGTTACCTCTATGGGAAAGATTTATACGGATTTACACGAATCATAAACCTATAACATACATGATGAAGACAAAGAAAGCTATCACTCCACAATTCCAGACATGGATAAATTATTTAAGTAGTTTGGAAATAGAATTTCAATTTAGGAAAGGAGAAGAACATTGCAAAGAAGATGCTTTGTCAAGAAGTGAATGTATGGTGTGCATTCAATTCCAATCCATCCAAATAATCCAAAAACAGGAAAACTCAAAACGAAACTTTTGGCAATAATGACAGGAAACCCAGAACAAGAATGGCAAAGGAATTCAAAAGAAATTACAAAAATCATAAACAACATAAAACAAAAGGAGGATAACAAATTCATAATAAAGAATGGAGTAATATTGACAGAAAACAATAAGAATTTATTTCTTTCTGAGATTCTACTCAAATGGCTATTATGCCCTCTCAGGTTGGAAACTTAAACCCTTTATGCAAATCTCATCGCATGTTGTTCCTTTATATACAATCCATTCAAGGTCAAATTTTGATATTTCTAATTCTTTGTGAATATTTATATTCATAACTTCTTGTCGGGTTCGACCGTTCAGTAATAGGTAAAGGCTTTCGGTTTCAACGATTATTAGTTCAAAGAAGCAAGTTTAAAATAAAAATACTTATTCAAGTTTCGAATTTAAAATCCTTTTAACATTTATTGTATTTTATTTCATAAAAGCACCAATACTCACCGCCGTGTCATATTTATCATGGGAAAATGTATTATATTTATTTATATTTATTTTTATATTTATTCACAGTTAGAAACTATTTTAAGTCGGGAGAGATATTTTAAAATTAATTTATTTTTGGGATTAGCGGGTTAAATATCCCCCAATAGAAAATCAATTTATGCGCTCTTAGTGAAATCCCCAATTAGAATCGATTCCTTAAAGCACAAGAACTCCGGTAAAATCGATGAGAAAATAAATAAGATCTCCTCAAAATAGAAAGTAGTATAAAAATTACCAATAAAATAATATTTAATTAATCTTCAGGTAATTTGAATTTGTTTTAATCGATAGGATTTTTAATGGTGGTCAAGGCGTGAAATTTTTTAACTGAAAATAATAATTATAACAATAATAATTTTATTAAAAAATTTCGATAATTATTGGGAACGTGTAATTTGTGATAATTTGCGTTATTGATAAAGTCATTGAATCCGAAAATAAATGTGCAGGATGCAGTGAATACTCGTATTTTGAATGTTGTTAAATATTTTTTGTATATTGTTTGTATGGATTGTTGTTGTTAAATTAAATCCTTCATTTGTATAATTTGTATGATGATGACAGGAAAACTGTCGAAATATATCGTGAGACGAATTTTTTATTGGCGTTTTCTTATAATTAAATCATTGCCATGTTGTTTAACTAATTAATATTATTATTATTGTTATTATTATTATTATTATTATTATTATTATTATTATTATTATTATTATTATTATTATTATTATTATTTAGTTATTATTATTATTATTATTATTATTATTATTATTATTATTATCTATATTATTTATATTATTGGTTCGTTTTATGAAATAACCAAGTTGACAGGTCTATCAATAATGAAAACATAAATTAGGATTTATATTGCCTTTTATCACATTAGAATAATTGAAAATATTTGATATCTGTCATAGATATTTCATAGAAATCAATATTGATGCCTCAATCGATGCGTAAGCTCCGTCACAGACAATGATTTCCATCTGGGATGAGGATTTTCCCTTTAGTTTTATCTTTTTTAGAAACGCTGAAAGCATTTGTTTTTTTTTGTTTTAAATGATTTATAGGCCAAATTTTGCTTTTCGATTGATTTAGGGAATTCTTGGCTGAAATTGATTATTTTTTCATTGAATGTTTTTGACTTTGCACATATGTTATTGAGATTTTGAATTCTTTCACCAATATTGAATATTGGGGAGGTTTTCAATTATCGATTTATTGATATTGGCACTGTCACAATCGATATGGATTCACAATCGACGAATGGATTTAATTGATAAATATATTCTTATTTTCTCTAGCACTATTATTTTTTTTAATTTTAAGCAAATTACTTTAGGTAGTCAGTAGATAATCTTTTAGATAAATAAAAATAATTATATTTACATGCAATATATTAAGATTTGCAATTATCAGTAAGTTATGGGAATAAAACTGAAAATTAAAAAGAATAAAGTTTATTATTATTATTATTATATAAAGTGCCACTCAAAAATTATTTCTGACATCATCAGGTCAGTTAGAAACAAAACTAAATATCATAGATTATATAAATAAATTTTATCAATTTTTTTAAAAATTATTTTAATTTAAATTATCAATTATTTTTTCAATTTATATTAAATATATTTTATTTTTATTTTAACAATCTATAATTGTTTTATATATTGAAAATTTTCATACACTTGTAAATATCAACAATTTACAAATCAAACTATAAAAATAAAAACAACATTTTGCACATAAATCTCGGATCCAATGATATTTCCAATAATTATTAAAAATTATTAAGATTATATGACAATTTTTCCCCTAATCAAATCCTAATTTTTTTACCATCAAATCTTTTTATTTCAAATTTAATTTATTTACCCATCTAATTTAATTTTTTTAAACCGAATATAATTTTTAATTGTCTAATTTAATTTATTCAAACAAAAAGAAGTTTTTTTAATCTAATAGAATTGTTAAGCATTTTCAAAAAAATAAAACAACAAAAATTAATTAGTAAATATTTTATTTTTCAGGTTATCCATTGTTGCAGTTGGGATAGTAGTTGCAACTGCAGGAGTCGCATTAACTTCATTCATTGCCGTTTCATTTGGCTGAACATTTAATGCCGCTATTGTTAAAGCTGGTCGGGCTCGGCTTTGCTTGAAACCAATGGGTATATTTGAAGCATTCTGAGGTTGAGGCGTTTCGCTATTTTAATAACAAGTTTGCAAATATAATTTTTAGTCCAATGCCCATATGTACATGAACTTTTTCCCCATTGTTGTTCATTTAAATTAGGTAGCCAAATGAATATTTTTAGAAATAAAAAAAATACTACCAAAATTATATTAAAATAAAATTACAATAAAATATATAAAAAGACTGACATATTTTACCTAAAAATAATTTTTATATTTTTTTATAAATAATATAATAATTAATTCATTGAATTATTTTATTTTCAATTCCTCTTTTGCAGGGGTACCCTACCTATCGGCAGCATTTGACCACTTTGTTTGAGTTATATATTAGTGAAATAAAACTTATCGTTGTGACCCTTCATGGTTAGTATTTGTAAGTTTTCTTAATTTCTATCAACTTGGATCTTTCCAAATAAGTTGTATTTCATTTATAATCCTAAAAAGAGAAAATTCATCTCAATCTCAAACCGGTATCAATAAATAAATGGCGCAAAATCATAGAAATTTGATAAAATATTCATCAGGAAAAGTTTCTAGAATTAATGACGGAATGAAAAGAAATCTAAAAAATTATTCTTGGAATATTTACACTCAAAATTCAACTAATACTCTCGTTTTTTACATTGCAGAATCAATTATTAATATTTGCTAATTTAAACAAATTAATTAATTAAATATTTTTTTCACAAAATTCAAATTGTGTTTGTTTTAATTAGTATTTCATGATTTTGCAGTCATCCGATTGGAGATTAGAAATAATTAAGTTTATTTTCAACAATTAAAACAAATCGGGACAAAAAAAATATAATGGAATTGTAGAAAACTTATCCTAGGCAGCATTGTAAATCATTTTTCAAAGACAATTTATTAACAAGTAAAGTTTCTGACAGTAGATGACAAATTGTAAGCATCGAATATCATCGATTATCCTTTCTCAACATCGATTCCTCCCTCAGTTGTGCACCTTCTCCTCAACCAGAATTCTCAATCAATCAATTCCCATTCAAACAAACTACATTAAAACAAACAATGAAATTCATTTAGTACATTTTAACAATAACCTTTGAACAAGGAGAAATAAAGATTTTTTCTATGGATTTTTCAGAGAGAAAGTTAATTATGTTTTTGTTTAAATTTGTGTGCTCATAATTATTTTTGTAGAAAAATCTGATTGCGTAACTTTGAATTTATAATGCTATTGATACTTTGTCAGTAGTACAGTTGAGATTTTTTTATTTTTGGTAATTTTCTTAATAAGTTTTCAGTTTTATCTTTGCAGTGTTTAAGAATTTTAATTATTTGTAATTTTGTTTTTGTCTGTTAATTATGCCTTGGAGATTGAAGGGTGAAGGTTTCGAGGGTGAAGGTTTCGAGGGTTTGGTGGGGCAGGGTATAATCATTACTAACAATATATGTTTTTATTGAAAATGCAGGCCTAGCTGTGGTATTACTGATTAAAATTGACAATAAAGAGGCCGTGAAATTATTTATTCGCGAAATTTCTCTAAATGTTGATCAGAGAATATTTAAAGATAAATGTCTATTATTATTATTATTATGATTATTATTATTGAATTAAAAAGAGAGTTTTAAGACTATAAATCAGTAATATATCGATGTTTGTTGATACTCACGAATTTTCGGCCCTGCCTTTTTCAAGTGAATTTGATCATTATTACATTAAATAATTATTGTTGGGGGATAATAAATTTATTTCTATTTTATAATAAATTTATTGGTTTAATTATATTCTATTTATATTTTATTTTAATTACCCAAAAAATATTTCCTATTTTTTTTAAATTTTATTATTATTATTATTATTATTATTATTATTATTATTATTATTATTATTTAAATAATCAAAGAATGAAGCCAACGTTTTTATAATAGAAATTCACCAACTAAGTATATTAAAATATAACATTGCTGTATATTGCGACAGTTTAAACTTTAAAGTATACTTTAGGCTTGTAATCGTATTAATCACAACTAAATGAAAATAATAATATTCAAACAAATTAACAACTAATAATCGTAATCTGGAGAAACAATTAAAGACTTATTTGAAAATTTGATTAAGTCGTCAAATAGATTTCCTAATAAATTTCATGATGATAATGGTACCGAGTTTTATAACAAAACATTTAAAGACTTTTTACAAGAAAACAATATTGAAATTTATTCAACCAGATGAAAGATCACAAGGTCCATCACATAACAGTCATTGAACGATTCAACAGAACATTTAAAAGTTTAATGTACGAAACATTTACAGAACGAGGAAATAAAATTTGGATTGATATTTTACCTGATTTGGTTAATTTTTGTGGGTCCAGTTGTCTAACTTTTGAAAGTACCAGGTTCCCAATTGTTATGAATGCGTGTTCGGTTGGGTTGTCCGAATTCTCGTCGAATTTTACTTGTTCGGTTAATTTATTGAATTTTTTTAGTAGTGGAGTTATTTTGGAACTGTGATTTAATTTTTTTTATTGATTAGATTCGTTTGGATTATTCCAATCTCAATTTGTGGACAGTAGTTTGTTGTTGATTGGTTTGTTTTCTTTTTTGTGATGAGGTTTCCAACTATGACTTTATTTTTGCAGTCTACTAGTATGTTATAGTGTGATAAGAAATCAGCACCGATTATTGGTTGTTGTGCTTCGGCTATGATAAACGACCAGATGTACTCTCTGTTGCTTATTGTTATAGTCGCTGTATGTTCTCCAATGTATTTATGTTGGTATCATTTCTGTGGTAAGTTATTTGTTGTTTTTGAACATTTTGAAGTGTAATAATGAAATCAATGAACAGGAAATTATTGTTTTTTGGATGCACAGTGAACGTTTTGTTTTTTTCGTCAAATATCGGTGCGATTAAAGGTGACTTTGTCAGTTTTCCTGCATTTTGCAGTTGCATGGGCTGTTTCATTTGTATGCGTTCTTCCCGAATTTTTGATGGAAGTAACAAATCTCTTCCTTACGTTTGTCCGTGTTGTTGTATGAGGCTTTGTTTTTTCGGTTTCGTGATTCTGAACGATTTCTGTTGTAACGGTTTGGTGAATGATTGTAGTTTTGCCTTCGGCAATTTTCTTTTAATTCAGTGAATTCACGTTTAATTTGTTTGTTTTCGATTATTGTAGAGTTAATTTCTTCGTTGATTTGGTCCGCTATTTCCGCTAATGTTTTAATGTCTGCTTTGTGATTTGGGGCTAGAATTAATCGTATTTCTTGCGGCATATTACGTATTAATAGTTCTTTAACTAACTCATTTGATCCCAAACTGGTAATGTTTGGTTGTAGTTGTTCCAGTTTGTGTTTTAATTGTCTGAGGAAATTGTAAGGTTTATGGTCGTGTTGTTTAAGAAGAACTCGAGAATTTTTCTTTTGTTTATTTTGTTTTTTGATATTAGTATTGTAAGGGTCGTCATCTTTTGAGATTTCATCTATTTGGCCAGCTATTATGTTTGAACACAAGGATTTTGTTGACTTTATACCTGATAGTGTCAAGGGTAGTTTTGTAAATCTAGCCATTTTTGGGATGTAATAGTCGGTGAAATAGTCAGGGATATTCAGTTTAGGGTTTATTATTGAATGTATAGAAAAAGGGTTCGATTATGAGTTGAACATGGGGTTAGAGTTGCCATTCGTTAGTAGGGTGCTTTATTCGTCTATGTCTGTGAATCTTTTGAATTTTCGATCGCCTTCTTGCTGAAAAGAGTTGATTGGGTGTGTTTGCATTAATTAATTTTTCGCGTGTGCGTTGCTTTTTTTGATTCTGATACTAGTTATATTGTTGTTTTTAGATAGTTATGTTAGTGGTTGATTGTTGTGGGAAAGCATAATGACCTTTAAAATCTGTGTTGGGACTGTTGAGGTGAGTGTAAATCATGTTTTATTTTTAATTATTATTGACCATAAAAATAATTATTAACTTAGCATAAAAATATAACAAATTATTATAATTATTAAAATTCACAAAAAAATAAAAACCTTTAAATTGAAATGTTCATAGTGTCATAAAGTTTTTATCCTCTCTTAATAACCTCTAATCTTTTCAATTTTTCAAGTTATATTTTCGATTTAAAACTTTGGAATTTCAATTTTCTAGTTATCATATTTGTAAACAAACAAGAATGAAATAAAATTGAAAATAAGAAAACCGTACAGGACCAGTGGCGTAGCAATAGGTTGTGCAGGTTGTGCACGGCACAAGGGCCCAGGACGAAAAATTAGTAAAATTTATACGTTCGAGCATTATAAATTCCCCGATTGTCATCAAACCAAGCATCGCTTTGGCGTTTGTTTTGTTTTTATTAAGACAGCAACCACAGTTTGGACGGTTTATACATTTAATATTATTAGGAATCTATATTGGATATAGTTGTAAACCACATATGTCACACCAATTCATCTATTAAATTATTAAATTATTGACGTTGGTTTTTTTTTATGTGATGAGGACTTGTTTATTAATAAAACGTCAAATCCAATTTACTTGCCTACTCGATTCAAAATGGCGGTATAACGACATCGGATCACTTCGTTCGACAAATATTTTGTGCGTCCCAAAATCTGCACAAGGGCCCCAGAAAACCTTGCTACGCCACTGTACAGGACAGTTATTATATATACGATGATTTTGAGTAATGTTATTATTATTTATGTATATTAAATTGATTATATTATCTTCCATAGCTTAATGTTATTAATGAATAGACAATTTTATATGACCTCATAAAAGAATATTGCGATCAAAGCGAAGATCCTATACAAGAAGCTACATACGTGAATGATAGCGAATAAAAAGAGGCTTTTGAAAATTTTACTGGAACATTGCCAAGCACAGCTGTCAAGAAAATAACGCAAGACAAATAATAAAAACAGATCAACTCTTTATTAAAATGTTTGTTTAAATTTGTCATTACTTTTCAATTTTGCATCTAATTATTCAAATATTTGTAATTTATACATTTTCTATTTTTGATTCAATAATCGGAATTTCATTGGCACATTTCTCCATTCCAAGCTGAGCCTTAGTCTCAAAATTCAAACATTTCAATAAATCAATAAATCACATTTCCAGTCCCTTGTTGCAGCTGCTGCTCACATTCCTCTCTCACCTCATCAATTTGCTGTTGACATTTTGTTTCAATCACCTCAATTGGTTGCCTGATCTGCTTTGCATTTACACATCAATAACAAATCAATAACCAATCAAATCAATAATCAAACTTGATTGATTGATCCAATATTTGTCTCCATCTCCCTTCTCAATGAGCGATTCTCATCCTTCACTGCCGCCATTTCCTCATTCAATTCAGCAATTTTCCCCTTGCTGTCAATCAATCTCATTGTCATCCCGCACATTTCCTCCTTCAATTACAAATATCAATAAAATTAACTCAAGATCAAAATTTACATTGATATTATCTATTTGTTGTTTGAGTTGATCGTTTTCATTATTCAATTGATCAATTTCACCCCTGTGCTCAATCAATTGTATTTCCATCTCGCCCATTTGCTGCTGCAATCACATATATATATATATATATATATATATATATATATATATATATATATATATATATATATATATATATATTCAATATTTCAATCAATCAACTTACTTGCCGCCTTATTGATTCATGCTTCAATAAATCCATTTCATTCTGTAAATTATCGATCAGAATTACCCAAAGTTTTGTCAACATTTTATCTAAAATTATTAAAATCGTTGATTAAATGACAAATAATTATTGATGTAAAAATAAATCAATAAAATAATCCATTTTCATATTTCACATTATGCAATTATCAAAATATCAAAACGTTTTACAATTTTCATAAATAATAATTATTATATTAATTATTTCCTGTTACATTTAAAATGTCAAGTTTATACAATTTGTTTTTTGATGTAGATAAACAAGCAATTGATGAATAATGTTTATCAGATTAGATTTTCATTTGAAATTTTATGTAAATTTTCAGTGATTTTCTCATTTATTTGTATAGAAATTTTGAAATTATTAATATTTGATGAAATAAGAAAATCAAATAACCTTGAAATATAAATTTATTATTTAAATTTAAATTCATAAAAAAAGAGTAATGTTTGACATATTGGGCAGAAAATACAAAATAATTGTAAACATCTTAAGTTTTGTGCTGCTCATATTTTGTACAATTAATAAGAGTATTTTATAAATTTTATATTAAATCTTGGTTTTTTTAATTTTAATTATATTTAGATTTTATTTAATTTAATATTTAATTTTTAATAATAATTTCAATTAAGTTTAAATTTATTTTAATTTTTAATTTAATTTTAATATCATATTTATATCTTTTAGTTTTAATTTTAATTATATTTAGATTTTATTTAATTTAATATTTAATTTTTAATAATAATTTCAATTAAGTTTAAATTTATTTTAATTTTTAATTTAATTTTAATATAATATTTATATCTTTTAGTTTCAATAATATATAAAAAATTATTTTTGTTCAAACAATCCTAATTTTTTTTGTACATAGGAAACTTTAAAAAATAATGAAAATTTTATCTGGTTAACTTGTAGCCCTGTACGACAAAATTCATAAATTTTGATAAATTTACATCTTTTATTTCACCTAAAATTAAATTTTTATTATACAATCAAAACTTTTACATGGTTTGGTATTATGATTATTCGGTTTCGTTTTAGTTTCATTTAAATTAAAAATAAATTTAAATATAATTTATAAAATAAAAATAATAAATTTTAATAACATAATAAAATATTAATATAAATAAAAAATAAATAAATTTTAATAAAATAAAAATAAAAATAGTTTTAAATAATATTTAAAATTTAATTAAATAATAATATAAATAAATGTTAATTATATAGTTAAATATTATTAAATTTTAAAAAAATTAATAAAAATACTTTTAATATAATTTAAAAGATTTTAGCAAATAAAAATGAAGTAAATTAAATTAAATAATAAATTAAAATAAAATAAATAAAATATAATAAAATTAATAAATAATTTAAAAAAAAATAATTTAATTAAATAAATAAATAAAAGTAAATATTTATATGTAAATATTTATATGCAGTGAGATATTTATCGGCTGTTGTTATTTAGTAAGTAGTAAAGGCGAGGGTAACAAAAAGCTTTTGAATATAATCAATATGCACAAATATTAATATATTGATAATTTAATTGCTTGTAAACATTCTATGACATCCATATTCACCATATTCAAACAGGCCAATCAGCGTAAGGCTTAATAGCTGAAAAGCTTAAAATAAAAAATCAGCCAATCAAAATACGATCATTTCAATTGCAATATATTGACAGTTTCACTGGGAATCCCTGTAGAAAAATTATTTCATAAAAAGTATTTTTCTGATGAATTGAAAAGGAAATTAGTTTTAAAATTCTGTAAAAATCAAATTGAAAATTTTACAAAATCGCAAAATTGTCAATTTTTAACAAATTAGTAAAATAAAAATTTCCCCACCTGAAAAAATTGAAAGTTTCCAATATTGAAATGAAATATCCAAATTTCCTCCTGCAAATATAAATCAATAATATGAATTGATAAAATCAATGGTTAATATTTCACCATCAGAAACATCATCATATCCTGAATCAATATCATAAAATAATTTTAATGCATATATCAACAGATTTAATTTCATTTAGTTATCAATTTCATAATATTATATTAATTATTTCAATAAAGATTTCATATATAATTTAATATATTATGAATATTTAAACAACTCAAATTAACTCAGTGATTATAAAATGTAGATTATCTGTACTATCAATTGATACAACTAATATATTAAATTATCATTAGTTTCGTATGGAATTAATCAAATTTTAAAAGACCCTTAAAAATAATGAGTGAATGTGATTTTCTAATAATAAATTAATTTTTTAAATATAATTTATCAATCAAAATAACTATTTTGAGTATTTCTATTTAGAATTTATTTTTTTCTTTCAATATTTCAGTGATTCTTTTTATGATAATGTGTCATATTTTGATTGTTTAATTCACATTTTCGGCATTGTCATTTTAAGTACAATGGTCCATAAAGAAATGAATTCAAAATGCAATTATAAATAAATAGATTTAAGAAAATCATCAATAAGAACTCACAAAGCAGAATATATATCTTTTGGAATTTTTGTGATTGACATTCTATAGATTCATTTCAAATACTTAATTATGAAAACATTCTTGGTTAACGACGGCAGGTGCCTAAGGCACATTCGTTCTTTCTAAGTGATGAGTTATCTGTGAGAAGAATCTTTCAATTTGCATGTTGATTTCATTTGCTTCACGCAATGTTCTCCATATGAAGTCCTTTTATAACTTCCAAGATGTAAATTTTTTGAGTTCCCACCATAATTGATTGTCGTTCTTATGTACTTCTAATGTCCTCTTTATCACGTGAAGATGATATTCTTCTTTCTGGGTAAAATGTTCAGGTATAATTTTTCTTTCTGAATGTATAAATTTAGACATTTATTAAATATAAAGCTTTAGTAAATATAGAAGTGGTGCTGATTCAACAAGCACCTACACTAGTTGAATCGAATCAGTGATCGGTAGCGATATTGAAAATTGAAATATTGCGATATTGCGAATTGAAATTAAGCAAATTAGTCAAACTGACTAGTTATAATATTATGAGTAGTTTTGGGCTGAAACCGAGACCTGAGAGTTTGTTTTAATCGATCGAAAATACCTAACACAAAAACCGCAAAGTTGAAAAAATTTATGATCAAGGTTTAATATAAAATAAATAAAATAAATTACATAACACATTAAGAATCAATAAACCCCGTATAATAGAATAAAGAGAAAAATAAATTTAACAAAAAAAATTGAACACTTAAAAATTTCGATAGAAAAATAATAAAATGTAAAATAGAATTATTTGAAAATTATTTAAACGACATAAAAATTAAATCGTCAAAATAATAAAATTAATTGTAAAGTTTAAAGAATTAAATCGTTAGAATTATGTAACTTATTAAATTTAAAGAATAAAAGTGTTTAAATTAATAAAAATTAAAATAACGCAAAGTATTTAAATTATAAAATTTATAAAATTAAATTATTAAAATTTATAAAAAATTAAATAATTAATTAATTAAATTAATGAAATTAAAAATAAATAAATAATTGCACACACTCATGCATGTATGCAAAATTAATTCAAAATTTCTCGCACTCTAATTGGATAGAGTGGTAGAGAATGCATGAATGCGCATTCAAAATCAGTATAAATACTGATTACAAATTCATTTGAAAAAGCTATTTTTTTCAACACCACAACTGGTCATTTTGGATAGTGTAACCATTACATTGACGGAAACACTTGCTCTCAGTTTTTCTCGATTTTCTCGATTTTAATCTGGGTAATTTTATTTTAATATGAAACTTTTATGTAATGTTTTAAGCTAAATAAATTTTATATTCAATTTAGTGTAGTTGTTTAATTGTTTAATTTTCATTTAATTTTTAAGTTTTGGATAATAATTTTTATTGGGTTCAATTGTTATGCTTATTGATTATGAACGATAGTTCCGTGGAATTGAGATCCAGCATACCATGGTTTGGGGTACCTTCGGGATGCTCAGACTGGTGGATATGCTGGCTTTTCAATCACGCAGCTGATTTCGGGCCGAAATGTGGAGGCTTCTCCACGGGTCCGTCGCTGGAAGGTTAGGACTAAGAATACAGGCAGATCCCTGCTCAAATTTTTTGAAGAACAATTTAAATATTATGGGAAGTGTGTATTAACTTGGAAATAAGGTCCGATCCCTGCTCCAATTTTTTTGGGAAGATAGGTTAAATATTCATAAATATCAAGGAAAATACCTAGCAACATTTATTAATAGAAAAATAAGGGCGCATTCCTGCGCAAAATTTTAGAAGAGAACATTTGAAAATACCCTTAATTGAGGACCACAAATGATCTAAAAACAGCATACATAGTGAATAATGACGTAAGACCTTCTATCGGCCGTCTAGAACCCGAAGAGAAAATACAATTGGGAGTAGTTTTAGCAATAGAGCTCACCTGCTCATTGTTTTTTCGTCTTTTTCGTTGCCATGGGTACACAAATGGTTTAAAGTACAATAGTCATGGAGGTGTTTAGGAAAGAGTCGAGTGAATACCTATGATTACGTATTTAAACTTTAAAATGACACCCCTAAGAATTTGTTAATGAAATCAGCAGTGAATTGTTATGCAGCCTCTGCAAATGTTTAATGATAAATGCTTGCCATGCTACATGTGGTTGTCGCTTTTGTTCTGATTGCATTGAGCATTATTTGGATGGAAATGAAAAACTCTGTCCAATAGCAACAAAATATTGTCAAGGAAAAAAGATTAATTACAAAGAAAATGTTTCACAAGATCCAGCAATCAACAGAACGATATCAGAAGTAATAGCTAAATGCCCAAGGCGAAATTGTGGATTCCAAACTGAGTTGGGCATGATGGTGAGCCACATGGGGACATGTAATAAGCGCCCAATCAGCTGCCCATTCAATAGAATTGGCTGTGAAATTAATAAAGTTGTACATGACGAGATGAAAGATCATCTCTATGACAACAATTATTTACATAGCAATTTGTTGATAGATCTAATCGGTAATTTACGCAATGAGATGGATTTATTGAAGCATGAATCAATAAGGCGGCAAGTAAGTTGATTGATTGAAATATTGAATATATATATATATATATATATATATATGTGTGTGATTGCAGCAGCAAATGGGCGAGATGGAAATACAATTGATTGAGCACAGGGGTGAAATTGATCAATTGAATAATGAAAACGATCAACTGAAACAACAAATAGATAATATCAATGTAAATTTTGATCTTGAGTTAATTTTATTGATATTTGTGATTCCGGGAGGAAATGTGCGATATGGGGATGAAATTGATTGATAGCGAGGGGAAAATTGCTGAATTGAATGAGGAAGTGGAGGCAGTGAAGGATGAGAATCGCTCATTGAGAAGGGAGATGGAGACAAATATTGGATCAATCAATCAAGTTTGATTATTGATTTGATTGGTTATTGATTTGTTATTGATGTGTAAATGCAAAGCAGATCAGGCAACCAATTGAGGTGATTGAAACAAAATGTCAACAGCAAATTAATGAGGTGAGAGAGGAATGTGAGCAGCAGCTGCAACAAGGGAATGAAAATGTGATTTATTGATTTATTGAAATGTTTGAATTTGAGATTAAGGCTCAGCTTGGAATGGAGAAATGCGCCGATGAAATTCCGATGATTGAATCAAAATTAGAAAATATAAAATATATAAATTGCGAATGTTTTGAATGGCAAATTGATAAATTATCACTACTAAAGAGATTTGAATGGATTTATAGCGAGGCGTTTTATTCCGGACCAATCGGTTACAAAATGTGCTTGGCGGTGATTATTGGGGGTAATAATTCAATTGGTGCTGGTTTCTGTCTGATGCGTGGGGAAAACGATGATCAATTGAATTGGCCGTTCAAATATTCATTTAAAGTTGATGTGATCAATCCAGAAAATGGCAACATTTTCCGTAGTAAATCAAGAAAATTTTTAGATTGCCATGATCATATCGGATGGAGGAAGCCATCAAATGACAGAAATAAAACAATTGGTGTTTATGATTATGGCATCCCAATCAAATCAGCTGCTGTCAAAGATGATAAATTGTTATTCAGATGCAAAATTGAAAGATTTTAACAAACAATTGTATAAAAAACTGATTTATTTGTGCTATTGATGTGTTTTTATTATTTGCCTTGTGGTGCTTAGTTCAAATGTTAAATTTCTCATTTGATTCTGTTACTATATTTTATTTATAAATTTGATTGGATGAAATGATAAGAAATGTGAACTGATCAATGAGAATTTCAATAGAATGCTTACACAATTGTGTAAATGTGGATGTGGTGCAATCAATGCGTACCAAATAATCAAGCCGAATGCGAGATTTTTTGTATTAGAAATTTTGCTATTAGAATTTATATATTGTGGAAAGCTTGATGATAAGCAAAAGACATCAGTCATCATATACAGCCAGGTCTGATGAAACTTTTAAAATAATCAGTATTTAGTTACATCAGATGCTTTGATAAACAGTTGTGAAAAGATTATTTAGTTATTCTTTTTTGTATAGTTCCCGAGGATGAATGAGACTTTAGATTTAATGAAAACTTGAAAACATTAAATATTTTTGTTAAATTAAGTAAAATAGGAATGTATTTGAGGGTGTATTCAAGCTAAATTTGGAGTTTTGTAATATCTTGCAAATAGCTGTTGTAATTCCATACTTTTCCAGTCGTTTCATTCAACATTTCCTTTAGGATGAAGGGTCATTTCAAATGTGAGTTGAGTTCAAGTTTTAATGCAATAAAGTTGTGAAAGTAATTAAATTGAAGAAGTTGTTAATTTCCAGATTTAAATAGATTTAAATAATATAATAAAAGTAAATAATAAAATTATAAATTAAAATAATAAATTAAATATATTTAAGAATGATTGAAGATTAAAATATAAAATATTTATTGAATGCTTGTGTACGAATATTCCCTATTCTAATATTAACTCATGCTTGCGAAAATATCCTCTAAACTAAAAAAAAAGTGATTGTTTTAATAATAGAGATTTTTGGGTTGTTTTTAAAAATATAGTTTTGTTTTGTTTTTAAAATATGGACGTGATTAATTTAAGAAACCAAACTTCTAATATGGCGACCACGATGGCCAATTTTATCAAAGCACCAGAAAATTTCGAGATGGGAACCGATGTTGAAGATTTCATCAAGGAAACCGAAAGATTTTTCGAATTAATGTCTATAGCTGAGGACTTCAAAGGTAGATTTGTCAAAGCTTTTTTATCAACAGATGCAATTAAGAAATATGATTCAACAGATGAGAAACAAAATTATATGGATAGACTGAGAGAAGCCTTCAAAAAACCAATGAATCTGATGGAAGACTTAAGTGAAGCACTAGATTATAGACAAGGAGATGATTCCGCTGATGATTTCTGCGAAAAAATTGAGAAATTATCAAAATGAATTCTGAAACATGAGTTAAATGAAGAAATGAAAATGAAATGAAAAAGAGAATTAAAAAACACGAGAAAGTAATTAAAGAATTAAATCGAAACAGTGACTCGATGGCAGTTGTGGGAACTGAAACGAGATAGGCGGATATGGTAAAAAAAAGCTGTAAATATTCCAGCAAGACCAATATTACACAGATATAACGATAGGTCTAGAAGAAATACGTTCAGCGAGCCAAAACAGAATCGAGAATATCAGAACAAATAATCGAATTTTAATAATAAAGAATTCCAGACAAACAATTGGCCAAAGTTCAGATATAATAATAAATATAATAAATATAATAATCAAAGATTAGTTAAAAAGTTAAACCCTAAATTAAAATTTTAATTAATTTAAATAACGCGTCGTAATCGTCGTCATGGAGACGTTTACTTGTAGTTGCACCATATGATTGAGTATTTAGGTGTGTTGATGCTCCTGGTTGCAGCTGTAGCTGTGTGTTGACTATCACCGCGAATGATTGTTTATGCGGTTAGGCGAAGTTATTAGATGTCGAGTTGCATTGAAAAAATCCATTCCCTTACTCCTGCCTACTGTCTCGCTGCTCTAGAAGAGTTCATCTTATCACGCCACTATGACATCATCAGAATTTTTCTGCCCTAATCGTAGATCTACCTTTATACTGTCTTATGTATAATGGTCGGGTGTGTGCGTGTGTATGTGCATTCCTAAGTCAGAATAATATGAATTGCATAACAGATTCCTTAAACAAGTAGCAGCCGCAGACAGATCGGAAAATCAGATTAATCATTATGAGTATGCGACAAATCAGTAGATTACTGAGTAAGCTTGAATTTATTATCTAACTCCTTTTCACGATATTGATTTAGGACAACGACTGTCAACTTACTCGTTTGACGATTCCTAACAGAAAACCGATACGTTATCTCTCCTTTTAAGACATTATCATCTATTCCCGTCGGCTAACACTAAGCTGGCTAATGTATATTGGCGAATTCTGTTATCGTTGGCAACTATTTCCTTCGAGCTCAATGTGAGTATCTTTGATAATTTCATTGCAACATGTTTACTTCCCTGCCAGAGAGAGATTGTTTATCACTGGCATCAGCGATCCGAGGACAACAGTTCAATATTAAGAGTACATCGACGACGGGTGTAGACGCTAGCGTCCTGGCGACACAAATCAGATAGAACCTCGAAAAATGCAATACGTTACAGAAAAATCGTTGGATTTATTCGCAAACTATGGTCGACCATGTTCTGTTCTAACTACTCTGACCGACGAGCTGAGTATCATGAAAAATTTTCTCCTATCTATGTGGATTCTTATGAACGTCAATGCCGATCTCAATCTGAAATGTCCCTTTTTTGGAATTTAAATCATCTTCACCACTATTGGAACTCTCGGTGTGACTGCATGAAACTATGGTGCTCTATGAACGATCGCGCTTGGTGAACGAAATTTCGCTTCTCATCTGAATTTCAACCTACTGAGTTTCTTCACCCCTCATGACCCACCCAAGAAGGCATTCATTTCTGCCGCCGTTCTTGCACCGTCATGAGGGACCAATCAACTCATTCGCATTTAATAAATCGATAATTTGTGCACAATTTATAATGATAAAACAATAAATGATGAGCAAATGAATAAATAAAATTTACCCGGCGACCATATCATTTGGGCTTCAAGTATGATGTCTCTTTTCCATACAATCGCACGTTTGTCGCAACATTAGTGAACATCTCATAAACCAATCATCGTTTTCTCTAAGAATCAAATTTCTTTTCAACATCTTCTGGATGCATATTGCGAAAATTCCTCGTGGCCGTGCTCTTCACCGTGGCATACCTCTTGCCCGTCCACATCAAACCTGAAGCTCCCAGATGGTACAGTCGCCGGCACCATGAAGAAAGGCTGTTTTCTTGTTCAAATAAATTTTTTGCATGAAATCGCTTTTATTATATTTACAAAAATTTACTAAATTAAACTAACAACCATAAATAACTCAACATACCTCAAGTTTCGAAAATTAAATTGATTGAAGTTAAAATTTGTCCTGAATAGATTTGTCGTTGGATCACTATAGCTTCCTTCCTAGAGTTGATTTCGTAGTTTCTGAACTAGTTCGCCGTAGTATAAGTTAGGTAAAGGTTCCGAAGTCTGTAGAGTATTTTTTTAAAAGTGGTCAATAATAAACAAAATTTTACCTGTAGAGTATTTTTTTAAAAGTGGTACTCTACAGATATTTTCCGTTCCTTATATATTATTTTTCGTCCAATCAGGACACGACTTGTTTGTGATTTCGTTATTTACTATTATTTTTATGTTTTTTATTATAATATATTAGATTTTAATGACTTAACTTCTTTCTTATTATTATTTTATTTATTTTCTTATTTTTATTATTTTTCTCCTATTTTTCCTGCGGATTTATTGCTATTTTATTGTAATATAATTTTTTGTTTTAATTAGACTTAAGGATGGTTTTATTTTTATTTATTTCTTTAATTTCTCGTTTATTTTTCTCACTTTTTTGCTTATTCTATTTCTACTTAACCCGCTGTGTGCCTTAAATCATTTCCCTTTTGTCTTATTTCCAAATCTTAGGGGTTTTATTTATTTTGGTTACTTATTCCTATTTCTTTTATTGGTATTTTATTGTTTCTCCCTATTTACTACTGAGATTTGGTGGTGATTTATTTTTTATCTTATTTCGTTTATTTTTTCGAGGTTCGTTTCCCTATATGATCCAGTTTTCTCCACTTCAAAATTTAGCCCAACAAAAGATAGGATTTGAAAACCAAAATTGACACATTTATTGAAATATTTAAATAGCATATATAAGTGGTTATTGGAGGCTTTATTTAGAATATTTTGAAATATTTTATTATGCTTCTAGAAGCTAATAGTAGAAGCTGTGGTATTATAAATGGTATTTATTTTATTTTATTATTTTTAATTTTCAGTAAAATTTTAAAAGTTTTTAATAAAAAAATTCATAATATTTGCAATCAATGAGAATTAAAAGAAAATAAAAGATTGAAAGGTATTTTGTGGAAGAACATTACTAAATTCCAGGAGATTGACAAAGACTATCTTATAGTCGAAAATCTGTTCATTAAATACATTATTTGCAGCAAAAGGATTAAATTATCATTTTATTGTTTTATATAATAATTATAATACTAATAATAAGTAATAGTAATAATAATAATAATAATAATAATAATAATAATAATAATAATATTAATAATAATAATAATAATAATAACTAAAAACGAAATTCCCATCTATTCTAATAAAATCTAATAATCAATAATTTCAATTCAAAATCGATAATTATCAATGCTGAAATCAATCGAAATCAAAATAAAATATCTTTACAACGTCGCTAAAAAATTGAATCAATTTTAAAAATATATTGATTAATTAATTTGAATTTACAGACATTGTAGAAGAATGAAGGAGAGAGAGAGCAAAGGACGAGCCAAAATCAATAATATAAAAATAAAATATCGACATAAATCCCGATCAATAGTGCACTCCGCCTCCCTACATGACTGCATCAATCAGCCGAAATTGTAGAGCGAACAAACAAATAAATAATATATATATATATATATATATTGGAAAAATAATCATTTACAGCGCAAAATCAAATACAAATAATGAAAATAATGAAAATTTCCTCCAATGGGAATTTGATTCAACCGGATAAAATAAGCTACGAAAAAGTGCTAAAGTTATTGATTTTCACATTTCTAATAAATATCACAATAATCGATTGTTTTAAAAATCGTTAAAGGAAATAATAATAAAATAATAATAATAATAATAATAATAATAATCTATAATCATTATAATTGAATTATCGACATATTTCCATCAAAAATCGATTGGCAATTTACAATTTGAATATAAATCGATTAGAGAATCGTTTCCGGACTAGTTGAAAGCGGCCTGCGACTAATGACCCGTGGCAGTGTCGAATGCTGTTGCATGGTAGACAGAGAGGAAGTCGTTTTCGATTTGATAATGGAATTATGGTGATGCGGGATCGCTGCAGATGACGATAATGACACGTGATTGGTGATCGTGGCGGGCGGATTACCATTGGTCGGTGCTGATGTCGAATTGTGGCCAATAGAGGTAATGTTGTTAGATAGAGAAATATCTTTTGGAATAGGATTGATTTTATTGTTATTATTAATTTTGTTATTAATATTATTATTATTATTATTATTATTATTATTATTATTGTTGTTGTTGTGATTTGACAAGTCTGGGACTGACTTTACTAGAGAACGATTTTCTGGTAACAGGATCGATACCACCTACAAATTACGGTAATCATTATAATTATCACACAATTATTTATTATTAATAGTTAAATATGCACGGAAACGAATTTATAAGAAAGCGTCATTCTGGTCATCATCAGGTATAAAAGAATAATTATAGAAATTATAGATTTTATGAACAAATTTATTAATTACATCTTTTTTTATAATGATAAAAATTATAATTTAAATAACAAATCAATATTAATTTGTAACAAATATATATAAAATTTTTAAATATTTTAGTTTTAATTTGACTTTACATAATACACAAATTCCTCGCTTTACGAAGTTTCCTTATAACGTAATTTAGAAAAAAAATCACAGTCACTGTGAACGGGAAAAAAATTCGATTTACGAATTTTCGTTTATTATTTAGTTAGGGAAATCACAGCGTACGAATATACAAAAACAGAATACAAAATAAAAAAAAACTTTGACAATTTGGATTCAGGTTTAGATTCTTACGTAGACTTGAGTTCCAGCACATAGATCTAGAGTACATACGCATGTGTTATGTACATAATATGTATAAGAATAACATGAATTTACTAAGTTAATTAAATGTTTAATGTTTCTTGAATTATTTATGTAATAGATATATTTTTTGTTATGAATAAATAAAATACATACATATTATTTTTCTTTTTGAATTACGAATGTTTTCTTCAATAATATGAATTTATTAGATTTTTTAATTTAAAAATTACCGTTTTTAATCAGAATTCTTGATAATTAATAATAATAATAATTATTATTATTATAATAAATAATTACCGATAATTAAAATAAAAATTCGCTTAACGAAATTTCGATTTATATTCAATTTTTTGGGAACGAATTAATTAATAAATTCATTTTTAATAAATTCATAAATAAAAAGGATTTTGAATAACGATTCTTCATCAAGAATTTCAATTATTTCATAGAATATTTTCGCTCAATGATCTCTTGAATTAGGAAAATGCCTCAGTTAACTATTCCTGGTGTTTAGGTCAGGTCAAGTTTCATGGACTTTTTTTCGAAATCGACCTTTTAAATGGGAACATAAAATATACAGCTCTCAAATCTCTTTGGAAGCTCGACAGCCCATTCGTTCCAAAACAATGATTATTATTATTATTATTATTATTATTATTATTATTATTATTATTATTATTATTATTATTATTATTATTATTATTATTATTATTATTATTATTATTATTATTATTATTATTATTATTATCATTATTATTATTATTATTATTATTATTATTATTATTATTAGGTCAGGTAATTAACGCGGTAATTAAAATATTAATTATATTAATTAAAATAATGACCAGAAAATAATATTTTTAAAAGATTAAATATAATTGATTATTGAAAATTATTTTTAAAAAATAATTGTTTAAAAGTTTTATTTATAATTTAAAATTTATAGATTTTATAATTTATATATTATCAATATAGTATAGTCATTCATCCGTCGTGAATGTAGGTAACCTGATGATGATAGTGATGGTATCGAAATATATAGTGAAAAAGATCTACGAATGGTGATATTATTATTATTATTACTACTATTATTATTATTACTATTATTATTATTATTATTACACTAATATCTCGTAGAACACGGTCTCATATAACACGATCTCGCTAATACGCGGTTCGTAAAAATTATTTATAGTAATGAAAAAAATTTTTAAAAATCGAAAATATATTTTTTTTCGAAAAAAATTGTGAAAATTTCAAATCATAAATACTAACAGTGCTATCACTGCGTCATGACATATCCGATGCGAAGAATTCACTCGCTTTACTTAAATTTTACCTTTTTTTATATGGTTACACAAGTATTTATGTGATATATGCGATATAAAATACAGTATATAATGGTTCTAAGATCATAAAATGATAAACTCCCCTGGTCAATTCTGAGTCGCGTCTTTGTGTATTTTTATTGTTTTCTGAATTTGAATTTTTTTTTGTGTTTTTTTTTTGTGTTTTTTTTTTGTTATTCGGTTATTCGGCTTGGAATTTTTTCTATGAATGGAATTGATTTAGTTTATTTTGGATATATCGATTTATTTTGGAATTTATTATTTATATGAAATTTCGAGTTTTGTTTAAAAATTTGGTTCGAAAATAAAGATTTTTAAATTCATTTTGCGTTACCATTTCGAAATGGAAAATTGTATGGATTTTGAAAATGCTAATGATAGTGAATATGACGAAGTAATTGAGGAATGTGAANAATTATTAATTAAATTATTAATTAAAACTAAAAACTAACTTGGCAATATCCGATTTCGGTGTTATACATAGAGTAAGCTGCTAGCACATGCAACAGGGCTTTCTGGCGGTCATTATATCTTTCACGGAAGTATGTCGTATTTCTGAATGTACGATTGACGTCGAGATCAATTTGATGAACATCTGGGGACTTTTCCAGGGCTTTTTTCAACATATTCTGCAAACGGAAAATATAAAATTTATATTTCCTATTCACAGAAAATTTTGCAGTTAATTATTTATTTTTGAACTTTTACCTGGTAAACTTTCGGTTTGCTGTTCTTCATGTTTGCTACATCAAGAAACACTTGCCAAATGCCGGACTTGAACTGTTGAGGAATGCCTTTGTAAATGCGCTTCGTAATCTGATTGTTAAACATATGTAACTTTTGGAATGGAATGACATTCATATTTAATGTGCAACGTTATAAAAAAAAACTTAATAAATAAATAAATACTTGTGTTTTGAGTGTTTTTAAATAAGTTTTTAAATAAGTTTTTTTATATTGTATGTATTGATTGTTGTATTAAATTAAATAATTAATAAAATTTTTTAAATTATTAAATTGAATGCTAAAATTTTAAAAAAATAATATATTAATTTGATTATAATTTTTTAAAAATAATTAAATGTTTTTATTAAATAAAAAATTTTTTTATATATAATTAATAAATTGGTTTAAAATCCTTAATTTACATAGTTATTATATCCCACCTGATGATGACAGGAAAACTGTCGAAATATATCGCGAAAAGAATGTTTGATTGGCGTTATCTTATAATATTAATTAAATTAATAATTAATTTTAAAATAGTAAATAAATGTGAGATTTGAAAACAAAATTATAATAAAATATAGACAATATAATCAAAAGCCTAAATAAAATACAAAAAAATTCATATAACAAAAATCCAAACAAGATTTTTATTGAATGATTAATATTAATAATTAATAATAAGAAATTAAAAATAAAAAAATAATTTCAATAAATAATTATTGAATAAAAATAAATCCAATAAATAATTATTAAATAAAAATAAATTCAATAAATTATTGAATAAAAAATAAATCCAATAAATAATTATTAAATAAAAATTAATCCAATAAATAATTATTAAATAAAAATAAATCCAATAAATAATTATTAAATAAAAATATATCCAATAAATAATTATTAAATAAAAATAAATTCAATAAATAATTATTAAATAAAAATCAATTCAATAAATAATTATTAAATAAAAAATAAATTCAATAAATAATTATTAAATAAAAATAAATTCGATAAATAATTATTAAATACAAATTCAATAAATCAGTATAAAATGCCTCAACAAATGCAAACTTGCCTCCTCCCTGAACGAGCTATCACTCATCCTTGATAGAATATTGGAAAACATGTCTGATCCCACAACTTTACTTGGTCGATTGTTTTTGCTTATGGTTTTCTTATTCAATAATTTCCGCCATTTCGCTTCACGTTTGCAATCTAATTTCTTGATCTATATTCGTTAGGATATCTTTTAATGTGTTTTCAATTCTATATCAATTACTTTGGTTTCTTTCTCTAGAAATTCCGGCGTTAAGCCTTCGTCGCTGTAAAATTGGAAAATATTAAATACGTAGCTGAAATGCAATTCAGATTACTGAATAAAACCATAATAGTCTGTGGTTGCAAAAATTGAGAATTGGGGATTTTCCCAATTGTCATTTCGGTTTTTCGACGGACCTCTATCATACTTTGCAATAATTTCCCTACGCTGCTTAGCTGCAGAATCTTTAGTAGATAATTGATGCACTGCCGTCATTAATTAGCAGGCTATAAATTATTGAAAATTTAATTTATTTTATAAATTAGATATTTATTAAAAAATAAAATTTATATAAAAATTACACATTTTAAGAAAAAGTTCAAAAATAAATCAACTTTTTAATTATATTACTTAAATTAAAAATACTAATTTTATAGTATTTAAATTTGAACCGATCTTAATAAATAAATTTGAGATTTTAAAACAAAATGTATATTTATATTAATATGAAATTGAATTTAAATATGTAAAGTATGTAAAAACCTTATAAATATTTCCGTTATATTTTTCAATAAATTATATTGTAAAAAAATTTATATATGTAATAATTGAATATTAATTCTATATTGTAATTTTTAACTGAACAAGATTTTTTGTAGATATTTACTTTTATTTTCATAACGACTAATTCTGCCCAAAATACATAACTGCAAAAATCTCAAATAACTAATTAAGTCTTATTATGAACAAGTCAAACAGAATTATTAATGAAAACTAGATATAAGTATATCACATTAAAATAAATAAGAATTTTCTAAAGGACTTTTGTAAAAATATTTTTGTAGTTCATTTTTCATAATATTTTTCAATTCACTTTGGATTTATTTGATAAAATGATTAACATTGGGATTCTGAGTAGCAAATTATTATGTTTATTAGAAGCTGCTGAAACATCTTCTAAATTATTTTTTAAATCCGGTTCAAAAGTTAACGTCAGCATTCCAAGTATTTATTCAATGTAATATTGTATAAGCTCCAAACAAATTTTCAGCGTTGAATAAAATATTTCAGAAAACCATTTATTAAAATTTCGATATTTAAAATATATTTATTTAAAAATGATCCGGTTAAAAAGCTTGTTTAATTTAAAAATTTAAAAATATCAGTTTAAAAATTATTTTCAAAGTTATTTTAAATATAGTAATCGATGCCATTATTTAGCGATTGTTATATTAAATTTGAAAGTTACTCTTTGTTTTTTCCGATACTCAATAGAAGCACTTTGGAATTGATGAAGAGATTTAGAAAATTAATGAAAGAAAAACTATCAGTGATTGGATTGGATATGTATGATATAAATTGTGAAGTTGGTCTATTTCCGTTCTTGATTAGATGGTGTTCAGATCTTGGTTTGGAATATATATGTCATGGGTGCAATGCCACATACATTGGAATGACTGCCCGTCATCTCCGTTTTCAAGTTCTGGATAACTGTCGACTGAGGGAATTGATTTATATCAGCAAGCACAGTTTTTTGTTTAGGCTTACATTTCAACGTTGGAAGGTGGTATCTAATTCCTGTTTTTTTAAATTTCGTGTTTTTAGTGGATTTCAATTATCACTTAGGTGGTTTTCGGATCTCGGTTATGAATATTTATGTCATGGGTGCAATGCCACATACATTGGAATGACTGTCCGTCATCTCCATTTTCAAGTTCCTGATCACTATCGACTGAAGCAATTGATTAATATTAGTAAACACAATTTTGTGGAAAAGTTATTAGAATCTAGTTTGATTTCAACTTTTGTGAGTTTTAAAAGTTTTAAAAATTTTTAAAGTTTGAATATAAAAAACAGAATTTTGTAAATTTTTAGCGAAATTAATTTTAAAAAAATTAATGAATTAGTTAATTAGTTTGCTTAAAAAAGAGCAATTTATATTGATTTAGTTTGATTTCATTTCTACCCGAAGATGACAGTGATTCTGTCGAAATATATTGTAGTAAAATATATATTGGATTTGGTGCTTTTCGTTAGATTTATTTTAAATAGTCAATTATTTATCATTTAAAATTATCTTAATAATTTTTTGAAATATTTAACTCTCAGCTGAAAACACCTCACAATGTTGATATGGCTTTAATTTGTTCACATTCATGATTTCGTTGCCAAAACTACTCGCTATTTGTTCTAATTGTGAATTCTAAGGCTAAAAATTTAAGGATTTTTACATCTGTAATCATGGTTAATAAAGTCATTATGGGAAGTTTTAAAATTTATAATTTAGGATTTTTTAAATGTTTTACACATGCGCGACTGTCCTTGATTGTGCGAGTGCCAAAGGAGTCAAACGCAATGGTTTTTTAATGCGTAAGCCTACATTGAATACAAAATAATAAAAATGAATTATAAAACTTTTTCTATAGTATGCATTAGTTTAGAATATTAATAAAAACGTATTAATTATATTAAAAAAATGATAATGGTAGAAATGAAGATACAAATATCTTAAATAGTGTAATTATGCATTAATGTACTGCAAGAGTCATCTAATATCACGTTCCATCGAAATATTTATAATACTTTAACCTCATCATCACTTTCAATAATAACCGGATTTATTTTCTTCTATTTGTCGGCATTACTTCCAGAATTTTAGAATTTGTTGTAAATACTCAAATAATTTAATTACTTTTCTTTTAATCTAGATCATTGTTTCTCAAACGATGTGCCTCGAGGTTGAACCAGGTGTGCCGCGAGACTTTTTTTCCCACAAAGGTTAGTAATAAAAAAAATTTACAAAAACGATATCAAGCTTTTTACTGTGAAAAAGTCGCTTATGGGGATGAAAATTACAAAGAATTGTGTTTATTACTTTATAAAAATCTTTTATAATCATATTTAATTAGTATAAACTGTTTGCTTATTGGGTTAGTGAAAATGTTTGTAAATTCAAACCTTTACTCTGACTCTAAAGCGTGTTTTATTAATTCACAATTCAACACTCTCGAACACGATAAGCTTTATTAATATCCACAAGGGATTGTACAAATTTCAATTACAACCAATTAACTATAAACCAATTTATCACACAGAGCTTATTTCTACACTACGTGAAGAATAGGTCTTTCTGTAACCACAACAATAATCACTAGCTGCCAACTACTCAATTACAGGATAAGTCGATCGATTGTTCTATTTGCTATGACCACCAATTTATTTACTCCACTTCCACTTTATATTCAATTTTTCAAAGGATTCTCTTCACCTTTCGTTTCACTCTGTTCTGAACTCTGTTTAATTCTCCCTTTAAATGTTCCATTAAATTCTCCTTTTGATTCTCTTTAACTGTCAAAATTTAATTCCCTTTTTAACCCTCGTTTTCTTCTCCCATTGCCTCGGTTTTTGTCTCTAATTTTGTTCTACTTTCGTTTCTAATTTTGTTCCACATTTGTTCTGATTTCTCGGTCAACTGTTCCTCTTTATATAGTCTGTTTCATTTGTGGCACTGTCGACAGATTTTGTTTTCTATTTTCCTTTTCTTCTGCGTCAGCCTTATCTCTGACAGATATCAAGATGTGCCCTGTTTTTCTTTTTTCATGTTGTGCCGACTTTCGATATCTTTGAGAAGCTGTTAAGATACGGCATTCCCCCAAATTTTTGTTTTTCTGGAATTTGAAATTTCACCTTCATTTGTACTTCTTAATTAACAATGACCATTGTTTTAATTTCTTGTTTGTTTTTTTTATTTGATTTTTGTTTCTCATTTTTCATTTCTTTTTACTTCCGTTTCCTTTTCTGAGTTTCCATAGATCGTCCCGTTTGTCATGACGATCTTCCTCCAGGTAATTTATTTATTTATTATGTTATTTATAATTTAGGTATCCTCAACAAGACTAAAAAGTAGCTTTTTTATATATCATTAGAAAATCCAAAATTTGTAAAAATTTTGGGCAGATGCGACGCGAGCTTTTTTAAATTTTCAGTGTGCCGCGAGTGAGAAAAGTCTGAGAAACATTGATCTAGATGTAAATTTTTTGGTATCAATCTTTAATTCATATCATTAGCCAATTTCTGTTCTAGCTAACAAATTCCTTTTTACACTAGCAGTTTCATTTACACCCGTTTGCGAAAGTTAACATTGTCTATAATATACATTGGTGTGCACATCAGTTGAGGTGAGTCACCAATTATATGACAATGTTAACTTAATTTCATTTTTTCAATTTTTCAAAAATCGTTTAAAGGTAAGTTTTTGAATTAAAGTAATTTTTAGGACTTGAATTTTGATTTTATATAATTATGAGATCATTATTCAAGTTCTTAAATATTACTGTTAGTCAGCATTTATAATATAACATATTGATAATTAAATTTCAGGTGTTTTTTAGGAATTTTTTGATATTTTATTTGGATTTATTTCGTAAAAATGTAAGTTAGATATTTTTTATAATTATAAATAAATAAAGTATTCACCAAACATTTATTTTTTTAAGACATTTAGGAAAGAATGATAAAATAGTTTTTTAAGTTTTTGTCTTCTTCTTTCGAATTTTGTCTTTTTCTGTAATTCTATGAAAATATTAATTTGTTAAAATAATTTATTAAAATTTACGATTTGCGATTTTTTTCCTGCAAATTCAAAGATGTCGAAGGACCTTCTTCAATATCTGTAAATCTAAAGAAATTTTATATTCTAAATTATTTTATAATTAAATCTTACGATGTAATTTCTTCTTTTTCTCTAAAGCTCAAGGTAGAGCAGTCGGAATCTGATTTAAAAGTTTTTTTGTGCATAACTTTTTAAATAATTTGAAAATATTGATATGTTAATTATATGTTAATCAATGTTAATATCGCAAAAAAAACACTATTAATTTTATATGTATTTTTCATTATGTGTGCTGTGTTTGTATGCTTAATTATTTTCTCTCACTTTTTAGATTCCTATAATAAATATATTAACTTTCGCAGCATCAAATGTTTACACACAGGTAAGTTTGTGTGTTCCTATAATATATATTTATTGATTTTTTTTAAATTATAGACTATGTTATATTTCGCAAACGGGTGTAGTCTGACGATCCAATAGAAACCCTTTTTCGTATTTTATTTTCCTTCATTAGAATACCACAAATCGTAGATAAACTCATATTCAATTTTAAAGATATTTTATAAATTTTTTCTCCGCATTTTATACGATCCAAAATTTGTGCCTTTGGTTCCACCGAAAAATACGTTTTCGCTTCAGTTTTCCTTGGGTCCATTAGACAACATGGCTAAAAAATAAAAATAATTTCTTTAATAATTTGATAATTTTCTTTTACAGTTTGAAGATATAAAAAAATTACAACAAAATTTTAAAACATAAAGTATTGAATCAATAAATCGATGCTCACAACGACTATAATATTTACAAGGGTCTTGCATTTAAATTTTGAAATAAAAAATTAGCTAAGTTTAGAAAGATTACGTATTATTTCAAACGAAGTAAAATTTGAATGATTGAATAACCTTGAAAAGTGTATACATAATGCATTAAAACATTTACATTGATGTGCTTGGAATTAGAAATACACGCAAACATACGTCTAGAGCAGTGTTTCCCAAAGTTTTTTCACCGCGGCACGCTTTTTGATTTCAAATTTTTGACGGAACCCTATTTACAAAAATCTTAGAATTTTAATATCGGGAATGTTAATATTATCATCACAAATATTTGGGTTAACTATTCACAAGATTTATCTATAATAATAAAATACTCATGATTATTTTCAAAAATTGATAAAATAACTTACCTTTTTATCAAATACTATTAAAACTAATTTTAAATTGGATCGAATAAAATCGAAAATTATTTATTAATCTTTATTTATAAATATTTTTTTTATAAATTATTTATTTACAAAAAGTTCGCGAAACCCACTTTGGGAAACGCTGGTCTAGAGAAGTCAAGGGACATACAGTAACAAAAACTACGCTATATGGAGAGATAGCCACATGCGTTACAAGAAACTTCGCTATAATTAACAACGCTATATGTAGGTTCACTGTACTTGCTATTCGAAATTTTGTTGACATGAATCGAAAGATTTCAGTGCATTAAATAATAATTTGTTCCATTCAACAATGAACCTTAAAAATTAAAAAATAAATTTAATAAAATAAATTTCAATTGCTATTAACTTTTGGAAATTTTTGCAAGACTTAAAAATAGGAATAAATCTAAAATAATTAATTAATAAAATTATAAATAAATAAATTCAGAGTCTGATGTCTTTGAAAACCCAAAACATTTAAATTCAAAATCAATTAAAAAAAGATTTCACGAAACGTGGTGAACTAAATTTAAAACACTAAATCAAAATAAATTTTAAAATAGTAAAATTACTTTCGTAATTCTATCACACTCATTTGCCTCTTGCTAAAGCCGCGGATGGCCGTAAAAGTAAATGATTGTCAAATTGAAACTAATATAAAAGCAATTGCAACAAAAGTTAAGCGCCAGTAATTGAGTAAACTTAGAGTGAATAAAGTGTCAAGGAATAAACGAAAGACTTAATTTGAACAAACAAGAATAGTAAAGTGTTCAATGGGGGAGCCGGACAAAAGGCCGACGTGGAGGATGATTGAACAACGACATAATAGAACAACGTTAGATTTTTTACGGAGAATTGCGTATAATTGAAGTTTTTAGATATTTATTGTAGAAATATTTTTCTGCGTCTTTTTCTTTAAATAAATTATGTTATTTCAATTGTTTATTCCTATCCATAATAAATAACGAAATCAAACATTAACTTTTATAAGTAATTCAAAGCATACACGAGTATAAAATAATTGTTCAAAGTTTATTGTTAAGTATTAGGCGACAGAGGGCAACATGGAAGAGATATAAAAATACTTTGTCGGCCTTTTCATCTGTCGGCTATTTGTCCATGTCCAGCCTTTTCTTGTTGATATATACTCGCAATATTTGATATTTTTCATGTCATTGAAACGCGTAATATCAAATTATTGATTTTCAGTGACAATAACACGGTGTAATTCGATAAGTTTTAAAAATCTTCCAAATAATAAATGTTAGTCGTATTCAATTTATTCATAAACTTCTACCATGCACTTTGGTCAAAATACCATTTCGTTAATCCAAACAAATTTTAGTAGTATTTATACACCTGTACATAAATTAACTGATTTGTATACAAATGGCTGCGATTAAAGTATGGCATTGAATTATATTAATCCAAATATTTAATTGTTCCATTTTGAATAGATTGGCATCATTGGTGGCACAGGATTGAACAAATTGGATATTTTCAAAAACGTTCTTAATAATGATATAACCACACCATTTGGCAATCCCTCCGACACTCTACAGCAAGGATTTATTCTTGACAAGCCATGCGTTCTCGTCAATAGACATGGTCAAAATCACACAATAAACCCTACGAATATTAACTATCGAGCTAATTTGTGGGCATTGAAAAGCCTTAAATGTACACACGTTATTGCAATCACAACTTGCGGTGGTTTACAAAGTCATACAAAGCCGGGAGATTTTGTAGTTTTGGATCAATTTTTTGACAGAACAAATAAAAGAATTCAAACTTTCTATGATGGACAACCGAATTCACCAAAAGGTGTTCTTCACATTCCAATGAGTGAGCCGTTTTGTGAGAGAACCCGTCAGGTATTAGAAATTTCATTTGATATTTTTTCAATGTTGGTTAGATATTGATAAAAGCTGCTGCACAAGTAGGCGAGGAAGTTCATAAATCTGGAACAGTTGTTACCATAGAAGGACCAAGGTTTTCTTCTAAATTTGAGTCGAAGTTTTGGAATCAAATGGGAGCTTCTGTTATCAATATGACTACTGTTCCCGAAGTGATTCTTGCCAAAGAATTAGGCTTATGTTATGCATCTTTGGCAATGGTGACTGATTACGATAGCTGGTTGGATAATGAGGATTCAGTACATGTTCAAAAAGTTGCTCATGTCATGAAATCCAATACCGAACGTGTGATAAAGATTATTATTGAATCTATTAGGTTAATTAATGACGAAGATTGGTTCGAAACTCTGAATAGAAATAATGTAAATGATATTTTATTTATTCGAGTTTTAATGTTACAATCATTTAGGATCTTATTCAGCAATATACTGTTTGATACTCCGGCCATTTTGATCACTGGTACAAAATAAATTATGACTTTAGATGGCAGACAACCAATTCAAATCGAGCATACAAAATTAGCCAAATTTTACAATGTTATATTTTTATATTTGATAAGTTAAAACAAATGTCTTTGCAATTTTTCTGATTTTAAAATTATTTGATGATTATAGGGAAAGATTTACTTTTAACGTCAATATTTTTGAATTTTTGATCTTTTAAATATAAAAAATATATCGAAATCAAAACAATTTGAAGCAACGAAAGCGTTAAAACTAATGTTGGTTCAAAATTTTCTGTTGTTTGATGATTGGATTTAATCTCAAAATTGCCGCTTCATGAATTCAAAATTACACAGAAATTAGAAATAAGCGATCCGAAACTGAGATTTCGTGGTTATTTTCGGATTTTCAATTAAGACCTTGTTAACACGTGAAACTCCGTTTTGTAGCGTAGTAGCGCTATTCTTAGGCAATACAATCTTGATTGATAGCCAACAATAAATTTTGTCTTTTAACTATTCATTTTCATTATACCATATTGTATCTTTTCTTGGTCTAAGTGTTCGTCATTAACACTATCCGACATTCATAATTTTTTTATTTATTGACTTCATTGAGTTCTTTTCATAAAAAAACACAAGTATATCTCGGCTGAGCCCCTAAATTTATGTGGTGGGTTGAAAGTAACCTACATTTTCATTGTTGTGTGTCCGCTTATCTTTCTATGATTAAACATGCTGGTTAGTTATCATTTTCCTCGCTATATTGCATGCGGCCATCAATCATACTGCCTTCCTGGTTCATGAGGCTTGAACTCTAATCGTCACACTCGTGTCCGCTCAGCGGAAATAGACTGTTATTAATTTGTTAAGTTCAATCTCATCGTGCCCTACTGAACGATTTTCTACGATTTTGGTCTTACTTGGCATCACAATGAATAATGACGGAATTATTAATTATTTTCGTCTTACAATCGTTGAGCGCACTTCCAAGTTTGTCAACTTCATTTATGTTAAATCTAAATCGAATGTTCTTCGTCGCAATTCTTAAAAACAAAATTCTGTCATAAATTGTAAAGATAATATTGCCCAGTTCACATGGAATTATTCAATCTCTGATATTTTTCAAATTGGAATAGCCAGCTGTTGTTAACTGTCTTTCTTTCCAGTGATTTAGTAATTTATGACTTTTGTATTCATTTTGTTATTCATTTGTTATCATTATCACCAAATTAAGTTGACTTTTACCTTTCTTGCACAGCATTTCATCATGATTTCATGGTTACGCTGATGTTTTATCGTTCACCTGCTATGGTAGTTTTGTGTAAAACTTTTTGAAATTGAAAATATTAAATAATACTCATAAGTTAGTGATCAAGAGTTATTTTCGATAATCTAATGTAGTGGTTCTCAATTAATATAAAAGCGCGGACCATTCAAATGATTTTTCTTACGCGGAACAATGACAAAAAAAATACTTGCCCACAATGAGTGACCAATCACAAATTACTATAAATCTGTCGTAAACGTAAACAATGCCTTCTTATAAGCAAAGAAAATACCACGCACAACAATAACAAGCAATAAAAGCACTTTTATATTTGTATGTTTATATATCTGTATGTTTTATATATCTGTGTAACGGCTTTCTTATTGAACCGTCTTATAAAAAAATTAATCGAGGTTTTCGATGATGATATGTATCGTAAATGCAAATTTAAAGATAAAATGTCATTTTTTTCGTGGAACACGGGTTGAGAATTACTAATCTAATGAATATAATGTCCCTTCATTCATTACATAGGAAATGTATATTAAATCGGATTTAATAGAAGTTAATTGTCGGCTCTTTTTCCTATTCGATTAAGTTTAATTACATCGTAATACCTTTCAAAAATCGTTTTCAAATCACTATTCATTTAGTACGTCAAAGCTCAATCAATCCATCAGCTTCATACAACCACTAAAATTAATTACTGTCCTAAAGAAATCTTCCAAATTTCGCCGATCAATTATTGACCTGTTCGTCTGGCACTTCAAGCTTTGGATCTGCATCAGCACGTCTTTTCGTGATGCCATGGCAAAACCTCTGGCACGAGTAGTCCTTAGTCAAGATATCGAATAAAGAGTTGTAGGTCCTCTCTCTGCACTCAGAATGGCTTCATTGTATATATATTGTTCACATTAACATCATTTTCCAACGGCTTCTCCTACCGCTTGAATGATATTAAAACGGGCTGCCCGCGCGTAACAATTTAAATGACGAAGAGATTCGCAAAAACAAAAAAAAGAGCTAGTGATTCAAATTAATATACGGAGAACAATCCTATCTGATGTACTTTAATATGTACATAATGGCAGGAAAATACATTTCCATAAAAGAATCTGCTGATTTCAGTGATGATAAAATAAATCAGAAAGGTTCTAAAAAAGAAATTTGTACAAATCGATAAGAGATTTTGTGATCTATGGACCATTTACTGTCCGGCATCGCAATTAATAGCTATATCTGAAATTGAAGTGTTTCATCAATCCAACAATACGCAATTTGTACATTCATTTATTGGTCATTGTAAATTACTGTCGCGATTGCTCTGCACGAAAGGCTCCGTAAGTTCCACGGGTTCAGCAGGACGATTATGGAGCTTTATTTAACCAATTATGTTAAATTCATTAGCAATCCGCCATATGGCGATTAAAGAGGTCAAGTTAAATATACCCAACTCAAGCGTTTGCCTGCTGGTACCTAGATACAAATATTTCAGTTGACAATTGAGTTACAGTATGAGGATGAATAATTAGCGGGATGCACCGCATGGAGCAAGCAGAGAATTAGGCCAAATGGTATCCTTGGTAACCACGGTGATAAATGAATACATCAGCCAATCAAATTTCACAGTCCAATTCTCACCATTTATCCATTCAAACAAATCAGAAAAACAAGCCAAATTTATTCACAAATTCAAATTAGCAATTTTTCTTGATTTTCTCATTCAACCGCTTGATGAGCGGCCGGAGCGTGCCGACATCGATATCTGATGATGAGGATGAGCAGCAGCTGGAGCAGTCTGAATCATCACTGGCATACGCCTCCATTCCAGGCAAGCCGGCTGGGTTCCAGATGGGTTTGGTGCTCACTCGATTGTGCCAATTGTATCGATTCTGGAATCACTGTGCAACGAATCAATAATCCAATCGATAATTCAGTGCTAGCATCGGGACACTCGGCAAGGGGACAGATTCAGCCATCGGGAACTCATTGCGCATAATAAATCAATGGATTATAGCGATGGAAGGGGAATATTGCCCCCCCCCCCGAAAATATTCGCAATTGTTCCCCTTTTGATTTTGATAGGGATTTCTCACTCAATCTTCACTAATTGGATCCTGAAACCCCCTAAGCTCCGTCCTAAAGCATTTTCCAATGAAAACGTCCCTCTAATCCCCCTGTGTGACCGTTACCCCCCCCCCCCTCCCCCCAATACAAAAAATCGATTTATCAGAATTCCTAACCGCAAATGAAATATTTATTATAAAAATTTACTTTTTGCAATTTCCTTTTCGTTCTCATCTGAATCCAATTTCAAAGATTTGCTTTCGGTTTCACAGGAATCCCTTTAACATTAGTAAACACAAATCTCTCTTGTAATTGCAAATTCGTTACTTGGATCGTTTCCGTTTTATCATGGACTTTAACAGATTCATTTTATCGTTTTCTTCACTTGATTTTCGTATTGCAGAAAACTTTTCATCGAGTTTCTCGTATATATTTATTGGATTATTTAATCTTTCTGCTTCTTTTTTCTACTCGATAAATATAAGAAATTCAGCAATTTTACTATTTGCCATTACTTTCGCTAATTCTACCAAAGCTTTTACTTCATTTGATTTCGCTTGTTCTTTTAATAATGCTAACTGACGAACTTCTTGCATGAAAGCCAAATCGTCTTCATCATAAACTTTGACAGCGTTTTTAAATGATGTTTCTTCTTCAAATTTCTTTAATTTGATATTTTTTTGCTCCTAAAACACAGTAAAACACGAATATAAATATAACGATTACTTGGAGCTGTTCGTATAATGATTTCGAACAATATTCTTTATTTTCATTAGGATCATAAGAACCTTCCGGTGTAAATTTAGGTAAATTGGACATGATTATATTTTAGTTAATAAGCTAAATTAAATAAATTCGTAAAAATAATTTTTAATTTTAATTATGATTAATTAAACAAATCAATTTAAATTATGTATAATAAATAATTTTTGTTGAAAAATCAAAATATTTATTAACTATCATTATTATCTATTGATATTTTCCAATTCTAAAAGTAATAATATTTGCTAACATTAATCTTTTATGTCTGTTTTGATATTTCTTTTAATTGTCACTTATTAATTTAAATTTTACTCGTAATTTTATTCGTAATTTATTTTTTATATATTTCGCTTCATGTTTGAGATAGATTTCATTTGACTAGATTTAATGATTATTAATTTATTTTAAATTTATTTTGATAAAATTATTTTCTCCTTTTTTTTAGTGGTTGGTGTTTTGGGGAAAAAAGATCAAGATGAATATCTAGGTCAAATGGTTTAGCAAGGGATGAACAAACACCTTCACGACTTTTTCAATTTCTACCTATGTACCCTTGGTCACTAATCATGTTGGAACTCCACATAGTAGTTGAAGCTAATGAGGAGGTGAGCTCTTACTAAAATTACTTCTCATTGAGATGTCTAAAAGGGTCCTTGACTGCCGATCCAAGGAATTACGCCAGCAAGAAAGATGAAGTACAGATGATTACACTGAAAACCCAGAAGTTATGGTCATCATTCCTAAATAAACAAAGCTATTTATTTAGTGAACTAATAATACCTTTTCTCATAAGTAACATTAGTATTTAGTGTACTTATTATATTAAAAATTTGTAAATAAAAAAATATGAAGAACTTTTAATTAAAACTGAAAGGTATACGTATTCACAGGGTCGTCGAGAGACAACATCGGGCTCAGGCAAAAACCTAAAAAGAATTGTTTGAGTCTGAAAAGGTAAATAACATAATATATTTTATAGTATTTATTTAGTTAACTTAATTAACTTAATTATACATTATAAATCAGTGTAATAAATTTTTTCGCGCTTTTTTATTTGCAAAATATTTTATCATATTTTCGAAATCTAGTTCTCTCGCTAAAGCCGCTCCGATAGCTAAAGCTACTTAACCGATTTTGACACAATTGATTTTAATAAGTTTTTTACTCTCGCCAATGTGCTGAATGAATATTCCGTTTGAGCCACAGTAACTAGAATTATGTAAAATATTTTTAATGCAATGCAAATATTTGGAAATACGGCATCTATTCTCAGTTCTTTTATTTTATTTAATAAATTTATAAGAAGCAACTGATTTTCATCAAATGTGGCTTGGTGAATGTTTTACAAAATAAATTATTTCATCTGAAATTTCTTTGGCAATATCAGAAGTATACTTATTACATAAATCAATACTACTTTGTATTAACGAGTCAACATCAATTTTTAAATAATTTCACAAAAACCCGAATGAACCACATATTTCGTTCAGAGCTCAATACCGCCAATCTAAGTTTCCGATAATAAAATCTAAAATTTTGTAAAACCCCTGCGTTTTTAAGTAATTTTCACCCGTCATTTCTGTATCATTATTAATTTCATCTGCAAATCTTTTTTTCTAAATTTACTCCTTTTACCATACGAATTAGTGTTAATTCGATTTTAAAATTTTCTGCAACAATTTTACATTCATTCAAAATATCACTCCATTTTTCTCTAATATTTTAAAATGAAAAATCAAACTATTGATATTGCATTCTTCAATGTCAATAGTTGCATTTACATTTTGCAAAATTTTGTCTCTGCAATCGATTGCCACTAATATTTAAAACCATGTATTCGATAAAATCAAACATTCAAAAGAGTCAAATACTTTAGAATTTCATTTAAACCAGATCTAGTTTCTGCACTTAAATTCAAGACTGAAATTTCTTTAACTGCTTGCCGTAATCCACTTAGGTTATTTGCAAATGGTTTTACAGCATCTATTCTTGCTGACCAACGTGTATCAGATAATCAATGCAAAGAGCAACCGATACTTTCTTTTAAAATTTTCCATCTCATGGGACTTGAACTAAAAATATTATATAACTAATGGTTTAATGGTTCCAAAAAATGTAACTGCTTCAATACAAGCTTCTGCAGCGCGTACACCACAAAGATTATGCCAATGGCAAGCACTAGGAGAAAATACCGCGAAACCATTTTTTTTCAAAATTAAACTATAAGCACCTTTATAGGAACCACTCGAGTTTGCGCCATTATCATATCCCCTCCCAGGTCACGGCAATCGGTAATTGGGATTTCATATTTTTCGAGTGTATAAAAAAAATTAAATTAGCAATCACTTCACCTATTTTTTGATTACAGTCAACAAACTTTAAAAACCGTTCCTTAATTTCAAACTTTTCTTCATCATTAACTCTCATGTAACGTATCACTAAAACTGTTTGTTCAATATGAGCCGAATCGGGAGTTGGTCTACGATTATTTTTCTCTTTTTTTATTTTTCTCTACGATTTTTCTTTTTCCTTAAGAATTGTTTTTGTAACAATATCTGCACAGCATTGTATAAATTTGTTATGGCTTTCCGGTGATAAATTATGTCCTTGTATTTGTGTGTGTGATTGTTGAGATTTTTTATTTTATCCAAATGTTTTTCTAATACCGGCCAATAATGACAGTAGTAGGATGTGGGCTCCCCAGATCAGGAGCCCGCCAGGCCACATACCCCCTCCCCCCCCGGGAAAAAAAATTTTTTTTTTAGAACGATGCCACATATTTTTAGAACTATTACGTAATCGATTCCACATATTTTTAGAACTATTACGTAATTTTTTTTAATTAATTGGTCCAGCGGGCTCCTACGTCATACTTTTAGAATGGTGCCTCTTATTTTTAGAACTATTACGTCATACTTTTAGAACGATGCCTAATATTTTTAGAACGATGCCTAATATTTTTAGAATGGTGCCTCTTATTTTTAGAATGATGCCTAATATTTTTAGAACGATGCCACATATTTTTAGAACTATTGCGTAATCGATGCCACATATTTTTAGAACTATTACGTAATTTTTTTTTAATTAATTGGTCCAGCGGGCTCCTACTTTTTTTCATCCCAAAAATTATTGTTTCCGCCAACAGATTTTATTGACCGATACCTCATCTTAAAGCTCAGTCCAAGACCTTTCGAATGAGCTATAGGTATCTTATATATCTTTAATAGTTTTAATATTATTAACAATTGATGACCACCATCTTTTCAAAGTTAAATTATTATTATTTTTCAAAATATTATTAATTGGTCCAGATGGCTCACACTTTTTTTCATCCCAAAAATTAATGTTCCCGCCAACCGATTTTATTGGACGATCCCTCATCTTAAAGCTCAGTGCAAGACCTTTAAGATGAGTTATAGTTTCCTATCATACGATGACTCATCACATTTTTAGGACAAAGACAATGACTCACCCAATGTCTTACCTTATTTTTAGAACGATGCGACATTATTTTTAGAACTATTACGTCATTATTTTAGAACGATGCCTAATATTTTTAGAACGATGCCTCATATTTTTAGAACGATGCCTCTTATTTTTAGAATGATGCCTCTTATTTTTAGAATGATTACGTCATATTTTTAGAACGATGCCTAATATTTTTATAATGATTACGTCATACTTTTAGAACGCTGCCTAATATTTTTAGAACGATTACGTCATACTTTTAGAATAATGCCTAATATTTTTAGAACGATGCCTAATATTTTTAGAACGATTACGTCATACTTTTAGAACGATGCCTAATATTTTTAGAACTAATAATTTTGTTTTAATTATCGATTACATAATAATTTAATTTTGTTTAAATCGTTGATTATATAATTTTGTTTAAATCATTGATTATATAATTTTTTGTTTTAATTATTGAATACGTAATAATATAATTTTGTTTAAATCGTTGATTACATATTATCATTTTTTAATTTTCAATATTTTCTTTTAAAATATTAACGCTCGCGCGGGAGTTATTATTATTATTATTATTATTATTATTATTATTATCATTATTATTATTATTATTATTATTATTATTATTATTATTATTATTATTATTATTATTATTATTATTATTATTATTATTATTATTATTATTATTATTATTATTATTGTTAATGAAAAATCTAAAATATGGTTTACACACACAACCCATCAACCATTATTATTATTATCAATATTAAAAACCTAAAATATTTTCTACACACACACACAACCCATTAACCATTATTATTATAAATATTAGTGAAAACCTAAAATATTTTCTAGACACATATACAACCCATTAAACTTTTATTATTAGTAGGTCTTAACGCGACCGATCTATGTGAGCTCCTGTCCACAGTTCCAGGATTCGTTGTGTTTGTTCTCGGATCGTGATCTTGGGATCGCGAATAATCCCCTGATCCTCAACTCTAGAAGAATCGATAGCTTCGAGTTCTTGGAATCATATAGCCTCCATTCGACTGCACTTTCGTACCATCCATTCCGCTAGCCTTGCTTTCCGAGCTACTTCCAACGAATATATCAAGCTTCAACACTCTCATTCTTAAACGCTTGAAATGATTGACCATAATATTAATAAATATTTCTCAACTCCAACTCCGCCCCTTCATAAATTTCTGGCTACGCCACTGTCCAGTAATGATTTAAACTTTTAACATATCTAAAATCGAAGTGGGCATGTTAAACAGATTCGTTATAGTTGAAGATGTTAAAGATCTTGAATCAAGAAATGTTATGTTTCCAGATAGAGGTGATGTAATCCAATCATTGACTCGTTGAATGAAAATAATGACAATTGGAATTCACCGAGAAAGAAAGTGAGAATCGGTTGGAGATAGGATTGTCTTGGTTCGAATTCTAATGGAGAAGTTCAATCTAGTGAACACAAATCTAAGAATTTAATGAATTTTAACAGAACTTATAAAGATATAAATTTCATAAAATATCCAATAATCAACAGGATCAGATGTAATATTTATCACAGTCCATGTACATTTTCTATTTGTACAAAAACTACGTGTGAAATATTCATTTGTATTTATTAACCGAATAAATTGTCCATCAAATTAATGGGAAACGAATTTATCTTTGCAAATTTAAATCATCAACCATTAAAACAGGCAAGCATACATACAAACAAAAAGGGGTATTTAGTCAATTGGGAAGAAGGGAATAAAGATAATTTCCAAATTCAACACGATATTAATGAATAATTATGTTAGTTTTATTGATATTGTTAATTAATTCTTTTGTTGTCAGTCCTCTCCATCTTCATCCCTTTTCCCCTGATGTCATGCCGATCATCTCGCTAAACCGTGACGAATGGCGATTCTTTGTTGTTATGGCGGCATTTTCAAATAACTTTTCTATTGAGTAATAAATTGAATATCTTTTTTCGACTAGTTTTTTAATTAGACAAATTTGTGAATGAAAGAAGTTCATTGCTTGATCGGATTGGATCATAGGAACAGGTGTTACGGATTATTCTTACATATCCGACGAGAGTTAATCTTTCCTTTCTGTCAACAGTTAAAATAACAAGATTATGATCTGAATTTTCTATTTCTATTATTTATTTCTATTTTTTCCCCTCTTGACAGTTGTGATAATGGAAAAGAACTGTTGAGATTATAAGAAAAAGCAATTAAAAGAAGTGCTGCATGGCGAGACGTGAATTTAGGTCAAAGCCTTGGAATTTAAATATTAGAAATAATAATATATATTAGAAACCTTCAGTTTTAACTTTGATAAAAACTAAAGGATTGAGGTAGGGCCCAATTAATGGGGGGAGGAGGTAGGGAAAAATCTCTCACTAAATTTTAACAATGTTTATTACAGTTCTATGAGTTACAAACTTATTAAATACAAATATATTCATAATTTTTTCTTTGAATTTTTTTCTTTTTTTATGGACACACTGTCATTTTCAAAACGTTGTCACATCAAACTAGTATAATAAATAAGTAGGTCACAGACACAAACTATATAGTTTGTTTAATAAATAAGTAACATACACTTGTAATATACGTTGCAAAACATGTGATTGACCTTATGTAAGGATAGTTCACGAACATTATGTAATCATGTTGAAATATCGTCGCATATTTATTAATTAATTTGTATTGCAATAAATGAGCAGTTGATTTATACTTTATCTTCTACAACACTATATAGTTTTATTAATAAATAAGTAGGTCACAGACACACATACTATATAGTTTTATCTAATAAATAAGTAGGTCAAACCCATACATACTATTGGTGGTTTACGAGTGGGGAAAAGTTTAGATCTGAGTTCGTCCAATCCTATCAACACTTTCTTTATATATCCTTCCCTTCGTAACTTTGTATTGATAGAGAGGCAGGCCTGTAGACTTTTATCGACACTTCCGAATATCATGCATGAGTTCACTGTAATATTGGGAGTTCATCCTCACTTTTAATGATGCCACGAGCGACTGATTCACTTCTCATTTACCACTCTACAGAGTCTCTCTTGCTCTTAGATACATAGAGGTTAATTGGAGTTTCAAGTTGGATTCGCAGCAAGCCAAGCAATGAATCTTCGAACAAAGCGCGAGTAAAGTTTCCTGATGTCGAGATCCTTTAGGATGGCATGAGTAGAGAAACTAGTGATGTAGATATGTTTCGCCAGTTCACTGATGCTGATTCTGCGTTCAGAGATAACTATTTTCTGGCACAATTGTTTTTCAGTCGGTGTTCCTCCTCTTTCCTCGTCGAAATCTAACTACCGGCCTCGTTTAAACTCTCCAATTCAGCTGTAAAATCATTTACAATTACCAAAATTTACCATAATATCATAATAAAAATTTTTACCGACCTACAAATGTATTCTGAAATAAAGTGGTTTTCAAATTGAAGGTTCTACCGTTGATGATTTTCCGAACAATTGACGGAAATTCGAGTGGATTTGCTGGGCTGAATGTTAGGATACGATGCTAAAAAGTGTTTGAAGTGGAAGTGTCGTCTCACTCTATTGTTTATATAGTTTTTGCGTCAGGTATTTTGACCAATCACAGCTAAGTTAATTTGTTTTCTTAAGTTATTTTTAATTCCGTGCTGTTTTTAGATATTATTGGTTGATTTTATTTAATTTTTCTAATTTTATTATTTTTTTGAATCAATCGCTAGTTATGGGTCTTTTTATGGGTTTTCTATTTTCTCGTTGTATGTCTATTACTTTATTTTCTATTTTTTCTCCATTTTATTGTTCCTACCTTATTTTGTTCATGTATACCTATTTATTTTATTCTTAATTATAATTTTATTTTTTTATTTTCCCGACTTTTCCACTGCATTTCGTTCATTATTACAAAAGGAAGATAGAAATTAAGAAGACGATAATGTTTCAGTGTCAGCCCAACATTATTATATTTGTGTATTTATACTCTTTTAAACTCAGGTCGATGTCCATTGTAAATAAATATCTAAAATAACACCATTCACGTGATTTTTTACGCGGAACACTGACAAAAAAAATACTTGCCCACAGTGAGTGACCAATCACAAATTACTATAAATCTGTCGTAATCGTAAACAATGCCTTCTTATAAACCAAGAAAATACCTCGCGCAACAATAACAAGCAATAAAAACACTTTTATATTTGTATGTTTATATATCTGTGTAACGGCTTTCTTATTGAATCATCTTATAAAAAAATTAAATGAGGTTTTTGATGATATGTATCTTAAATGCAAATTTAAAGATAAAATGTCATTTTTTCGCGGAACACGAGTTGATAACCACTGAGTTACACCATTTCAAAATTTAAACGAATAAAAATGAAACTTCAAAAAAAATCTTTATTTTTCAAAATACGCGCGAAACTTCTTTTTCAAAAAAGCATCTACAAATCCAAAAATCACTTAATAATTAATAAAAAAAACTAAAATACAAAATTACCTTGTCTCGAGTCTACGTACGCAACTCAACAGAAAAATACAAGCAATACTCAATGCGCACAAATACTCGATCCATAATTAAACTCAGGATATATTATTATTATATTATTATTATTATATTATTATTATTATTATTATTATTATTATTATTATTATTATTATTATTATTATTATTATTATTATTATTATTATTATTATTATTATTATTATTATTATTATTATCATTATTATATTATTATTATTATTATATTATTATTATTATTATATTATTATATTATTATTATTCAATAATGGAATGAAATAAGTCAAATTTGTTCCGAAGTCGTGATTTGCTGGAAAGAAACGAATAAATGGGGAGAACAATCTGAGTGGATATTTATACAGGTAGGAAACATAATTCATATTTTCATTCATTTTATTAAGGAAATGTTGAACGATTCCAATGATATATTTGGAAATTTCTCGTCTCCTTCTTATCCCAGTAAATCCTTTGCATTCATCTGTGGAATCGTTATGCTCCTCACTTCCATAATGGGTATCATCGGCCACTTAGCCATCGTACTGGCAGTCATAAAAACAAAATTACTTCATCAAAACATTATAAACATTTTCATATGCAGTCTCAGTGTGAATGATTTGACAAATTTATTATTTATCCAATCCCTCGTCTTGAGTAGTTATTTGGTCTATTCTTGGCCGTTTGGAAATCTTTTATGCTTTCTCATTCCAGAGGTGAGTATGATCCTCGTATCCATCAGTCTCGTGCATCATGTCTTCATCGGTATTCATCGATATTTAGTCGTTGCCAAACACTCATTCTATATCAAAATCCACAAAACTGGCTATGCCATCTTAATAATTGTCTGTTCCAGACTTTATCCTATTATAATCAGCTTCTTTCTGATGATTTTCCTTTCGAAAAACATTATGGATCTCAACAACATAATTGTATATGACCCAAGAATACTTAGATGTGTTTATAGACCGAAGGAATCTTTGCGAATATCCATCATTATTATCTTTACTATATTCTCGCCATGCGTTATTATAATTCTATGTTTTGCGCTGATTTTGATCTTTGTGAGACAGATCTCATATCGGTCCAACGTCCGGGATAAACATCGTATTCAACGAGAAATCCAGATCACAAAGATGTTTGCAATGGTATTCCTAATGTTTATTATGGGATATTTTCCATATAGTCTCGTCAGGGCTTTGGATTCAAAAAAGACTTTTCCCTCTGATGTTTATGTCGTTGTTACTGTATTGTATGCTTTAGCTTCTTGTTTAAATTCTTTGATCTTTGGGTTGATGAATGTCACTCTTAGGTCAGCAATTTTTAAATTGTTTTTACCAAAACTTTGAAAATAATTGCCACAAACAAATGTTGATTTTATTCAAATTTGATTTTTTATTAATCATAAAATAAATCATTATTAGATATTATAATTATTATTATTACTCAATTTTAACCAATCAAAATTAATCTCTAAAATTTAGATTTATTTTTATGATCCAAGACGCCAGAATTACAGCTGATCTTCGTCAATCCTTGGGTAATCTTCATAATTCACAAATTAGGATCTCGAGATAACTGTCATTATAGGATTTAATAATATATTTAAAAAATTTTGTTTCTCAAAATATAAAAAAGATTAACGGAATAATAACATATATATAATATTAAAAAAATCAATAAACTCATGGAAACACACAAACTTATCTGGTTGTTGAATTTCAATGTTTCTCGAATAATGACATTTATTATAGAAATTGAGAAAGTGGTAGGAAAAAATCATTAACACACAAACACAACATATAATAAAATATGAATGTAAACTTTCGATAGGTAGAAATATTGCATGGAATAATACATTTTTATTATTGAAATATTTATTTTAAAAAATAATAATGAAAATAATAATCGAGAAATTGAAATTTATTAGTTTTAATAGATTTAATAATTTTGTACAAGATTTCAGAGATTTCGGAAATTTCTGTTAAAATTTTACTTTTTTGCGAAAGTGAAAATATGATTACTTAAGATTAATTTTAAGAATAATTAACAATTAATTTTGGAGATTATTTTTGTTTTTTTAATAAACTTCCCCTATTTAAAAATACATCTTGATGGACTCTACCTTTATAAACAGATATTCACTTGAAAACCACGCACTATCAAACTCTGTCTCATAATGATATTTATATTATTTTAGTAAGGATCTATGGATAATGTTAAATTTAAATTTTTGTCCCCCGTTTTGGTGGATCTGGATCCACAAACACAAGGAAAGGAATTATAATGATAATTTATTTGAAACTTGAAGGGTTCGCATCTCGATGAAGATAAATATGTTTTAGAATTAAATTTGAAAATCACATTTAGCCAATCTCCGAAATGATTAATATTTAATAAAAATGAAAAAGTTGTCCAATTGAAGAAATAAAAAATAAAATTATCCCAATGAAACAATATTCTAAAACTTTTTTCTGAATTATTTGTTTTTAAAAAAAATAAAAGTTTTGGCAAAGTTTTAAAATACAGTAGAACCTCGATTATCCTAATTGTTTCTTGTTCCGACAATGTCTGCATAATGTCGTATACTTTATAGTATATTTTGCGGTATAGTAAAACACAGTTCCACGTATTTATAAACGATTTCTGTTAAATTCAGTCATTTCAGCAGTACTGATCTAACTGGATATTCTGTGGGGATCTAGTATGCATTGTTACACAAACCTCTGATTATGAATATTAAATTATTATTAAATTATATTAATTTTATTATTAAATTTTATTAAATTCAATACAAATGCATCTTATTTTAAAATTCATTCAAATTTAAAATTTTTTTTTTAAAAATACACAATATATGACATCTGAAAAAAAACATGTTGTACTACCATAAAAAGACAAATTGGATATAATTAATGCTTTGAAACGCGGTTACTCGGGTCCTTTTTTGTCTAATAAATATGGTGTTGGAACATCAGCGATCGCAGATATAAAAAGGCAAAGTGAAACGATTATGAAGTTTATTACTTGTTTATTGACCGAAACTATATGTATATCTAGAAAAATATAAAATTTCATATTATATGCACATGTCTTTTATTGTCAATTATGGGCTTTTCGATTATCTGGATTATTCCTTATCCGAACTATCCCCTATCCCGATTGGTCTGGATAATCGAGGTTCTACTGTATTTTATTTTCAAATTAAATCTATTTTAATATATGATTTGTGTGGCACACTGCTGTGTCATTTATTATTGGTTTTAGACGGTTATGAACATATACTAGTGGATTTCGTTTAAATTTTACATGCTTCTGACAGCGGTCCATTACAATTATTTAGTTGTAAGGAGGGATATTTTTTTTATTTTCACTGTCATTTTATCTGCACTAGAATTATATTAATAATTGTCGAATCCACATTTTACATGAAAAAGAAATAATTTATTTTAATGATTACTGAAAACACTTTTTCAACCTGTTTTTCGATACAACTTTTATAAGATCATTTTTTTGTATCAAAAATGTGTTTAATCACGTCTTTCATCAACTGCTCAAACACCATCTGCATAAAACTCTAAATTTCGATTTTTTCGTGTTGACATTTGTATCAAACGACTTGGGAGCAAGAGTTAAATTCAATCGCCTGATAGTGAGCATCTGCATCTGGACTATTCTTCTATTGTCATACATTTTTAAAATATGCTTTAATATGAGTAATTTAGATTAATCGATAGATTAATAAATAGATTATTTTGATTTTTTATTTTTTTGGTGTAAAATATGGATTTGATAATAATTAAATAATAATATTTCCCAATTTATAATTAACGCCGTTTTCTTTTAGGACCCTGAAAGATTACTTGCGATATAAATAACATTTATTAGCTTTATTATACTATAATTCTATTTTTCTTAATCTTCTGAATGTGGGAAACTTGCGACCATGAGTTAAATTCACAAAAAATATATGACCTTAGTCAGAAAAGCCTTCCCATCACTGAGTAGATTTTTGATCCCATAATTATAATTGAAAATTTTTCTAAATAACCTACAAAGAAATAGACGTGGAAAACTATATCGAAATTCGCATACAGATTTTGATAAAACTAAAATTGAGAATCCGTAGGAAAAAGTCTCACTGGGGAATAATAACTGTCAAAATATATATATAATCAAGGTTTCCTCAATTAATCATGGGAAATACGAATAATAAAAACACCATGGTAAGTGTGAAAAATGAAACTTTAACTCAATTTTATAATCTTTAGAAAATGAATGAGACCCATTTAGACATTTATTATATGAAAATGCATTGTATTGAGAGGCTCCAAAATATTTTCCTCATTTATTTTTCCCTCCTATTTGGAAAGCTATAATAAAACGCTACTGAGAATAAGAAGATATATGACACAAAAGTAAGTTGGTGTGTTCCAATAATAAAAACTTATTAATTGGTATCCAGAGAAATTATTACTTACCGAAACAAGCTGTATTATGTTAATATGCTTAAATTTCATTGGATGGATGTTTGAGTCACTTATCAATGTTAACCTATCTAGGAGTAGTGTTACATTTGAATGATTTAGATCAAAACAATATATATATATATATATATGTGGTATACGATATTTCAGCATATCTGTTATACAGTGTGTATTTTTATACATATCGTGTAAATATTGTTTACTCTATATTGTTTTTATCTATAGTCTTACAAACATTAATATGAAATATATTTAATTTAAAAAAAGATCAAAGATGAAACTAAAAGGAAAATATGACATTTAAATACGTTTAGTTTTTTATAATATTTCTCTATTATCAGTGAAAACATAAAAGTTTGTTAAATAATTTTTCGCTGCAGAATCTCTCAAGAATAAATAAAAAATCTTTTCGTATCGCTACATTATGAAAGATAATACATATTAATTAAATTTTTTTCACTCTTTGAAAATATCGAGGTTGGAGAGATTGAATATAATTAATTCTCTATTTATTAAAATTAATTATTATTTTATCAATTATTAAATGTAGCAATTATAATTTTACATTTCCGTAAAAAATAAAAAAAAATTCTCTGGAAATAATTTATTGCTGAAAATATTGTTTAAAATTTCAGGAGTTTTTTAATCTTTATTTAAATAAATAATTGATTTAGAATTAATTAAAAAATATTATTTTGTTTTAGTTGATGTCTAACAGTTGTTTGATATTTAATTGTACCAAAAAACTTATAAATTATTATGATATGCTCCATTAAGGAGTAAATAATTTATCCTTTGGGCATGGAGCCAGAGGATATCCAAATGATTTATCCTAAAATGAATTATAATTTAGCAATTTCATTCCATGAACAAATGGAAACCTTTTCAGCGTATACTCATATTAATAATAATAATAATAATAATAATAATAATAATAATAATAATAATAATAATAATAATAATAATAATAATAATAATAATAAAAATAATAATAATAATAATAATTAAAATATAAAATTAACAAAATAAATTCGTACTAAAAAGTTATTAAATGTCAAGGTCATACTAATATATGAAAACTTTATCAATATCATTATAGTAAAAATATTAATAACTTTCCATATCGAACGACATGAAATAAATGATATTGTCAAAAATCTCTTTCCGATATTTCCAGATTGCATTCGGTCTAGATAATTATAAATATTTTTTTTATCTTCTTCTCTTTTACCGTATTTCTCTCCATAACTCGTTCTCTGTATAAATGCAGTGAAATTAAATACAAACAAATAACATTTATTTCTGACAACTGATGTTTTAATTTATTGAGATGTATAGCGCAAATTTTATTTATAAATATTTATTGTAATTGTAATATTTATAAAATTAAAATATTTAGTCCAGATATTAATGCATCTTTCTGTTAAGGTGGGGGGTAAGGATGCCAATTGAGGAAGAAATATAAGAGTAAAGGTAATTAGTAGAGGTAGCTTAGTTCCTTTATTGATGACTTACGAGAGAGAATGAGGCTGAATAACAGGAAATTTAATAATGGGATTTTATTAATACATTAACATTTGGAGTTGCTTAAAAAATCGGCGTTTCCAAATAGAGATCAAAGGATACATTAAATACACGTCATAAAGATGGGATAAAATAATGTAATAATAAATATTGGATAAATAAAGAGATATTGTTAAGTACTTATAAAGAAGAGAAAGAAAAGACAACTAAAGCCTACAAGGTGCCTTGAATACATATTATAGATTTGTTTACCATATACAAACATGTAAAAAAGACTGGTTGTTAGTGAAAGAATGCTTAGAATAGTGATTTCTAACCCTTTTGAAATTACAAACAACTTTTGATTTAAAAAAAAGTTTGAGAAGCTCCTAAAAAATATCATGTAACAATAAAATATGTATGTATACTGTTTACAAAAAAAAAAAATAATAATAATAATAATAATAATAATAATAATAATAATAATAATAATAATAATAATAATAATAATAATAATAATAATAATAATAATAATAATAATAATAATAATAATAATAATAATAATAATAATAATAATAATAATAAATATATAAATAGATAGCTAAGCGTGCATATAAATTGTATTTTAGAGTTTGAAATTCATAAATAAATATTTAATGTTTAAACAAACGATATTACCAAAAATAAGTTTAATTAAATTTAACAATAACAAAGTTTTTAATTTTAAAATAATTTCATTAATAAATAAAATTCGCTTTATTAATCTCTTTTTGATATTCGTTTCCAAATGATTGAGAATTTATTTTTCCTTATGGAATAAATGAAATAAACCAGACGGTAAACATGCAATAATTCCTTGCATGAAGCCACAAGAAATATTATTACAGTTGAAGGAAATTGCAAATTATATATTCTCTAATCCAAATATCTAATAAATGTATATGTCCAATATTTAGTATAAAGTGATGATTTCTTGTTAGCAGCATTTATTATTTAAAACAATAAAGTGATAATTTATGCCTTTTGCTGCGAATAATATATATAATCAAAAAATTGCCGACTATAAGACAATCCCACAATACATGCCATAATACGTGGAGATTGACAAGGACTATCTTATAGTCGAAAATATTTTCATTAAATACATTTTTTGCAACAAAAGGCTTAAATTATCACTTTATTGTTTTAAATGTCTAATATTTATAATAACAATATCTTTTTATAAAAAAAAGCAAAAGTACTAAAGCAAATCCTTGCACTTAGTACTTGGGTACCTCCGATTAACATCACAGTCCATCTAAGTTCTAATTCTGTATATTTTCTATCAAAGGATAAGATTAGAATGATAGAATGTATGTGACATTTATTTCAGAAATATCTAGAGAAAACCTAACCTATTAATCACATTCCTTATCTACACCTACAGGTTACATCTTATGCTAATATATTAGGAATACGGGGGTATCAAGAGTATCAAGACGAATTCCTTCGCAGAATGACTTGAAGAGCTTTCGTAAATCATAAAATGAAAACAAAGATGAAATAAAAATAGATTTGTCGGATTATAGAGAAAACGAATGTAAGAAAAGACTAATTTTCTTAAAGTCAAACAAATAGAATAGAATGAAAACGTAACAAATGAAGGAAGATTTTGCTGGAAATATGCTAAATCGTTACAATGAATAACTGACACTTTTTTTCTTTTTCTCTTGCTTAAAAGTACAAAATAGGCAAAAGTCTTAACAAAGTTTGCATAATTAAAACAAAGTAAAATACCGACAAAAGTAATGATTCAGCAGATATATTTTCTTTTTTATATTTAATCTTTAAATGTTGCCGGAAAACAATAAAGACACTAAAAAGTGCGGGTAATTATGTTTGATATTATTTTTATTATTATTAAAATTATTATTATTATTATTATTATTATTATTATTATTATTATTATTATTATTATTATTATTATTATTATTATTATTATTATTATTATTATTATTATTATTATTATTATTATTATTATTATTATATTATTATTATTATTATTATTATTATTATTATTATTATTATTATTATTATTATTTTTATTATTATTATTATTATTATTATTATTATTATTATTATTATTATTATTATTATTATTATTATTATTATCAATCTGAAAACGTCCATTTAAACAAGTATAAATTTATTATTTATGATTAATATTATAATTATTTTTTTATTTCCAGATTGGCACATGTACCCGATATTTTTGTGTTATTGTCATTGAATAATATTAATTATGAATTGGAGTGATTAAAATTGCAGAAGTAAAAGAAAATATGTGGATAGATCATAAAGATATAATCCATTTAATATTTGGATCAGGAGGTCTTGATCCACACAGAATGAAACATCAGCAAATTACAGAGGATTACAAATATATAACCAATTGCTCCATTCCTGGACCCCTTTGGTGTTCATCAAGTGAAACCTTATCATCTTCATAAACCTCATTTGGTAATATGAAGGATATTTAATAATAATGAAAGGATTGTTAAAGAAGTCTTATTAATTTTGTTTAAGGGTATATATTTTGATGTTTAGGGGTATATATTTTGATGTTCAGGGGTATATATTTTGATGTTTAGGGGTATATATTTTGATGTTCAGGGGTATATATTTTGATGTTCAGGGGTATATATTTTGATGTTTAGGGGTATATTGGTTATTAATGTGCCGTGCGATATGGAATTATGTCCCCAGGTGTAACTTTTGAATATTGATGTATAACCAAGGATGATTTCCTTAACATTATTCTTATCAAAAACATGGAGTTATTCAATGAATAATTTGATCTTAATTACTATTTCATTTTTATCAGCAGATCATAAGACTTCAAAGGAAATAATAATTGCCGAAGCGTTCTGAGTTCTTTCGAACCCCTTTCGTAAGTTCTGATGATTAGCAAGTATTGGTGGAAATAAATAAATATATTTCATTTAATTCCAGGTGGTGAGCTTCATGATACAGAGGAATAATACCAACTAATTTGGCAGAAAATTGGAAACAAAAGGGCAAGCAGCACAAAGATATTGAACTAGAGTTGAGAATGAGAATGAATGTATCAAAGATAACAATGTTAGGAATATATTCCTTAAGGTGCCGAGGATCATAGGATTTATATTCTATCATATAAGGGGGCATAGTTGAACCTTCTAAGAAAAAAGAGTGCTAAAATGTGTCCTCCGTATGAATATGGAATCATTCTCTGTTTCACAGATTTTCTCTGTTGGAAATTTGATACAAAACTTTATATTTATAAGTTAATGAAAATATGTTTATATTTACAAAAAGTATGCCACAAAATGTAAATCAGATGTGCCAATTGATTGTTGATCAGAAATTTCTCCCATTTTGTTGCCCACTTCAACTTGTCTGTCAAAAGCTGTTTGCAAATCTAAAACTTGTCTAGTAGGAAAATACAGTTTCATGGAATGATGTGCAAATATTCTGTGCTACATGAATATGTGGAATTTCACAGACTAATATTCCTTCAAATATTTCCTCCCTTTCGGTTGTGTTGAGGGAATTTGGATCGCTTTTCGGATTTATTCATAAAATCTATAAAAATTTTCACTCATGATTATTACATCGAAACGGTTATTACCAGTTCATAGGAGATACTCAATGGAGGACTGGACCCATTATGACTTGGCTGGGGGTAAATAATTCATTATAATAATATTAATAATAATAATAATAATAATAATAATAATAATAATAATAATAATAATAATAATAATAATAATAATAATAATAATAATAATAATAATAATAATAATAATAATAATAATAATAATAATAATAATAATAATAATAATAATAATAATAATAATAATAATAATAATAATAATAATAATAATAATAATAATAATAATAATAATAATAAATATTATTAAGAGTAATAAATAATTAATAATCTGGAATAAAATTCCCCAGAAATTCCAAACAGAGCTCTCCCTAATCTAATAGAATGTAACCCAACTCCATAAAACAAACAGAAAATAAGAAATAATGTTCCCAGTTGATATCGAAAGTAAAAGACAAATGGAAACCTTAATGAAAAATCTCCATTACAAGGCCACCTGTGATTTACCGACGAAATTCTAAAAGAAATTTACAATTTTGAGACAAATTTCATAATTGATTTGGGAAAATTTTAATTTTAATCGCTGCATAAAAATTTCCCGTTATAAATTGTTATCAAATTGAAATTTGTTTTACTTTATTACAAATAATTTTCAATTTCAACATTTTTGTTTTAATTCGATTTCGTGTTGAAATATTTGTTTATATTTAATGAGCATGGAAGATCTGGAATATTTGAATCCTTTCCCGGGGACCTAATAAAATCTTAGGGAATATCAAGTAAATAACGATTAAAATATCAGGGATTCGTGATTAAATAATTATATAATTATATTCAAATTTTATAAGAAAAGAAAAGCTAATTAAAGGAAATGTATCCTATTGAAGACTCTGATCACGCTAATGATCCAAATGTTGTGATTGAAACTCCATAAACACCGACCTTTCCATTAATTGACATTTAATTAATATTTACTAATTCTAATTAAATTTTAAAATAATTTCTTTTCTCTTTAATCATAATTCATTCCATCAGTAATAAGGCGGAGGTGGAGAAATTCCCCATTTGCACTGCATGTAAACATATTCCCGACCCCCCCCGGATAATGGAGTAATTGGTTTCATATCAAACGCTTCAATTCCTTTTCAACTCGAATATCTCTCAATGAAGTGCAAATATTATTAATAATGTATAATAAATATTGATTAATTGAAAATCGATAGTGAAAATTTATTAGAAATATTTATTTTATTTGAATTTGAGAATTATTATTGGGAAAATGTCAATTCTTACAGATGACTGATAATTTCCTCAACTTT
>CAUHTR010008149.1:0-22500 GCA_959609185.1 Schmidtea polychroa | reverse complement strand
CTTACGACGATATCTCCTCATTTACAAGGAAACTCAATTTTGTCGCCATCATTATTTCTAAATATTGTCTAAAATAAAGTTATTATAGTAGTGTATCTCATTGTCATATTGTAAGTTTGCATGTATTCTTTTATTATGAATCGTGTTTGTGTTCAGTATTTAATTTTTCTATCACTTCAATTTTTATTGTGTAAAGAATACACCCAATTCCGAAATTTAGTAACCTCTATAATTCACGTTGGTGTGCACGCCAGTTGAGGTTACTCACCATTTACGTGAAAATTAAGTTATTCAATTTCATTTATTCAATTTCTTAAAAATGGTTTTCAGGTAATTTTTTTAATTTCAAGTAACTTCAAGGCTTGAATTTTGATTTTATATAATTATGAGATCATCATTCAAGTTCTTAAATATTACTGTTAGTCAGCATTTTGTAATATAATATATTGATAATTAAATTTCAGCTGTTTTATTAGGAATTTTGGCATTTTATGAATTTATTTGGAATTATTTCGATAAAATGTAAGTTAGATATATTTTTAACTATAAATAAATTAACTAATCACCGAAGACATTTATTTTTTTAATACAATTAGGAAAGAAGGTAAGGCCGAATTTTGTCATTTTCTTTATATCTATGAAAATATTAATTTATTAAAATAATTTATTTAAATTTACGAATTGTGAATTTTTTTCTGCAAATTCTAATGTTTTGTAATTTAATGAATGAATCTTACGTTGTCAGATTTTCACATTCGCGAAAAGGCAGTGTATCCTGAGAAATATCTGTAAATCTAAAGAAAGTTTATATTCTAAATTATTTTATAATTGAATTTTACGATGTATTTTCTTTATTTTCTCTGAAGCTCAAGGTAGAGCTGTCGGATTCTAAGTTAAAAGTATTTTCCTGCATAATTTTTTAATAATTTGCAAATAATTATATTTTAACAATATGTTCACAATATGTTAATGGTTATTTATTTCGGAATAAAAAAAGCTATAATAAATTTGCATGCATTTTTTATTATGCGTTTTTTGTTGGTGTGTTCAATTATTTTTCTCTCACCTTCACAAATCCTATAAAAAAGTTTTTAAATTTCGGAACAATAAATTTCTACACACAGGTAAGTTTGTGTGTTCCTATACTATAAATTTATTAATTTTTTTTAGATTATAGAAGTTACTAAATTTTGCCTATACCTCCTAAAAAAATATAATAATTTTTGAATTTTTAATTAATTTTTGCACTTAAATTTGTCTTTCAAATATTAGTTGATATTATCAAATTTTATACATATAAATTTTTACTTCCATCTAACTGAATGTTTAAGTTCTCATTTTTAACAATTTTATTGAAAACATGGAGTAAAGGATGATTTTCAGATGATTGATCAGATAAACAAACCTTTAATTAATTTATTAGTTAAATTTTTATTATTTTTTCAATAATTTTCATATTAATGTTTGAAAGACTATGTAGCAAAACAATATATAAGGTACATGATATGTATTGGTGCATCTCAGTACGGATTTATTGCTGCATTCAATCAAGCGATTAAATGTCACCTACAGAGTAAGGGTAACCAAAGGTTTTCGATATAGCTTTTATCAAATGTTATGGAAATGGCCATCTAAGAGAAAAGTCTATCTCAAATGCTTCCAAATCGTTTAAGCTATCTATTGTGGTGAATCCGGTTCCGCATGATTTGCTCCAATGGAAATTTCTGAAAATGGAAAAATTAATAATCTATAAAATTCTAAAATTGTCATGAATTATTAATTGATATTGATAAAATATAATTATTATAGATAATTTATAGCTGTCAATTTGGTTGTTTGAATCGCACATCATTTTGATGTAAACTATTCTTTTAATCACCTTTGACTTTGATAAAAATAACATTTGCTCTCGGTTTCTATGACGATTTATTCTCAGTTTTTTGTTTTAGTTATTATTGTTATTTTGTTATCTTTGATCAGATTTATTTTTTTCTCTTGCGAAATATTTTGTGATTGGAATATTAAAGTGAAAGCAATCAATTTATTTTGTTTTATTGTATGCTGAGGAGATTTGTATAGCAACGCATAGATGTGTGTATATATCCGAATTTATTTAATATCTGCTTTCTCTTAATTGGTCCGTGCTCTGACTGTATGTCTCTAATCTGTATGTGTACATCCCTGACTAATATACACATTTTTCTACTTATATCAGATTGAATTTGGAAATCCTGTAAATATAATTAGTTGTTATAATTAGTAATTAATAAAAAAGTAATTATTAAAAATAGTGATTTTAGAATTATTTTAATTTACAACTTCAGTGTAAAAGGTCATAGTTGACCAGCACAAAAAAGAGAAAAACGATAATTTATATTAATAGTTGGGACAAAGTCAAATAATAGAGTCAAATAATAATTGCAAACAATATTTTAATTAGGTTCTGTATTTTTTATTTATTATCGTCCCCGTAGCGTCGGGGTAAGGAAATTTCAAAAAACTATATATAGCGATAAATTGCTATACTAAATTAAAATAAAAATAAAATCGAAAAAAAATTCGAAGGAAAAATTATGACAAGGATAAAAAAGCAAAATTGGTCAAAGTAAAACTAAATATTTTCCATTCTCCTGAACTTTAAAACAATAGAAAATCAAACCACTGGGAAGAAGAAAATCAGAAGCTATAAAGTTAAAAGAAAATAAAATTTCACTCTTCTAGTAAATTCCTGACCCATTCGATAAATACTATTCTAATCTTATCAAATTTTTAAAATTATATTTTTAATGAAAATATCAAGAGCAGATGAATTTGGTTCAATGACTTTTCAATCCAGATTTGATTTCCTGAAAGAAGCCCTATATATTGAGCTCATAAAAAAAATTACAAAAATTAAAAAAATTATTTTATTCATATTCGCGTTTTTTCCCAAAATGTTTTAGAAAAATAATTATTTTTGGTGATTGATTGATTTATTTAATTATAATTAAAAAAATATCTGGCTCACATTTTTTCGAAATAATTCCAAAATACTTAAAAATAAATGTCATAAAATTCCAAAAATCCCTGAAAATTAATTAAAAATAATTTATAATTATATTGTTGACTAAAAGTAAAATTTAAGAACTTGAATAATGGTCTCATATCTATATGGATCAAAATTCAAGCCTTAAAATTTACTTAAAATTAAATATCTTACCTGAAAGCCATTTCGAAAATGGCTAAAATAAATTTCCAAAATACATTTATGATGAGCAATTCATAAATTGATAAAGATGATTAATTGGTAAATTGGTGAGTCAGCAATTGCTTTACACGCTAACCACCACTATAGAGAATGTATCTCAGTGGTGTTTGGTGTATCGATCAAAATCCCAAAATACACACAAAACAAAAATATTATCATCACATTCAGCAGATCGACCGAAAGAAACTGACGCGGTATATTTCTTCATTCCCTAAGGTCTGATGATTATTTCCAAGTAAATCTAGTGTATGAGGATAGACCTATATGCTACGAGATTAACCTTCAAACATTTGAATCACTTTGCAACCATTTCCTAATATATATATATATATATATATTAGGGTGGGTCGAATGTTAATAAATTTTGAGTTCAAGAAAGGAAACATGGTTAAAAAGTTGTATTTTGGTATAGAAGAATCGAATCAAACCATTTTACTTAGATTTATGGACATTTACTGCTCCCAACTTTTCTCCGAAAATGCAGTTCAACATAAGTGTGAAAACAATGTAATTTGGCTAGTGTCGGAATGTGTTTTGCGCCTTTGTCCATATTTAGATGTAGCTTTCTTAAGAGCTTATAAGTATATTATTTACTCTCTTGGGCTGAGATAGTATATTCTGTGTCCTCATCCCGCATTGAAATATATCCTGACAACATCAGTGATTAGGAAGGGCCAAATTTGAATTATCCTTTTCAAAGACAAAAATCAACTTTCGAAATTATTTTTTATTAAAAACATCCAGCCAAAAGTTTAGAAATGTATTAGCGAGGGCATAAAAAGAAGTCACATGAAATCAGCTTTGCTTTGCACCTTGGGCAATTCCTTCCTTGATTTTTTACACAGTAGTACCATACCATGTCTGGACTTGTGACCAAACACTTTGCAACTGGCAGAAGAAACATCTTTGATGGCTCTTTCAACGGCTTGAGAATGACAGGGAAATTGTTCTAATGTAATTTTCTTATTCATCTTCAATTCATGATCCAATATATGAGATAAAAGAGGGGGAGGCGTCAAATTACATTTTGTCCAGTCAATCATGTCAACATATGATGTAGCAGACGACTGAAGAAAGACAGTATTCTTGTCCATAGTGCGAATCACTTCGGAAGGGAGAAAATTTTGTCTTGCAGTTATGATTTTTTCTGTTGCAAACTTTCTGATTTCTTCATCATCATCACCAACAGCAGCTAGGAGTATATTTTCTGGATGTGAGAAGTAATTGTTGTTCTGAATGACAGGAAAGATGATTTCTTGGTCTGATGGATCCAAATCCTGCAGAAGTTGGAGCATATAAAAAATATTTCTTGCACCATCTTGGCATGACGAGTGAGTCTTTATATAAAACCATGACGGTCCATAGAAATTGACAATAAATTTCACTATTCGCATGAGAGGTTCAGATGGAGCAGTTTCGGACATATATAGTCGCAGAATTCTATTAGCTTTCGTTAGCCAGCGACTGTGATTCAAATTTCCTGGTTGTGCCATTTGTAGAAAAGGGACATCCTTGTTGTTGTGGTACCCTTTCTGGACTGCCAAGCATACTCTGAGGAAATACAATTGATCAGTGTTCAATTCTTTCTTGACATTTTCACTAATATCTACGACCTTTCCAGGAAGGGACATAAAGGCTACTACGGGCTTGTCTTTTGGATCAAAATCAAGAACGCTTCCTATTTCACCACATGACGTTTTTGGACCTTTTGTTTCTCCACCATCGACGACTGAAAAATACTTCCTGAATGGCAATTCATTTGCATGCAACAAGCATATCAGCCATTGTAGAGGTCGCCCTAGGCTTTTTTCGAGTCTTCTGATTATTCCATTATTTTTTCCGGTGTTTGTATTGGTTCCATCGCACACAATTGCTTGAAGGGTCAGTGAGGACTGCGTGCTAACAATGATTGACATGATTTCTTTGCCAATATCCACAGCTTTACTACTTTGAGGTACAACATGATCGATATATGTATCCCCTGGAAAGGCGACAATCACATAATGCTCCTCTTTTAGGATCCTTCTATGAAGTAAGGTGGAATCTTGTTTCCCGTCGAAACCGAGGCAAATCAAGTTTTTCGCTTCTGCTGAATGCTGTTCAATTTCTCTCTCCCTCCAGTACTTTCTCTGACGCCGTAATTTTGCGGGATCGATGATTGTTTGAGAGGATAACAGTTTCATATCTTTCAGAAAAGCGTTTACTAGCAAACACGTGTCTCTGTTGCTCACACCACATCTGTCAACAGCTTTACTTAATTCAGGATAATGTCTTCTATTTTGAAATTCATCACATTCTTCTACGCTTGACTCTGAGCTTTCTGTTGAATTGTCTAACTTATCTTTACTTTCATCACTAGCGGCTTCACTCTCCGTGTCACTTCTTGAGGTCGGATGTAGATCGTTAACTTCAGTGTCCATTATTTCATTTTTCATTTGTTTTCCTTTTCCTGTAGGGCTGCTTTTCGTTTGTTTTCTCTTCAATTTTGAGGTTTCCTGTCTGTCCGTATTTCCGATTTTCATGTTTCTGGTAGTTTGTTGGTCAATCCAGAACTCCCACTCTAAGGTAGGAATTTTCAAGGCCAATCGGCATGTACACTGACTTCTTCCACGAGCACCATCATTAAAACATTTGCAGCAACATATGTCAAACAATTTGGAAAACGAGCTTAACTTATCTTGAAATTTGGCAGATGACCTCTTGCATTCTGGATACTTCTCTAATTCACGCACTTTTGATATTAGTCGCTTGACACGAACCACAATACTACTGAACTCAACAGTTGGGATACTTGCCTTCATATAAATTTCCTTCACCTTATTTGCGAGAAGAGTTGCTTGTTCGTTAAAGCCAGTATGAAATTGCGTACATTTCTAATTGTAACAGTAATCACGAAACACATCTTCACAAGTAGGTAATTGGTTTCTGGGTAGTTCACAAGTTTGACCAAACAGACAATGACGTGATTTACTTCTTGTTTTGCGAAATTGCTTATTTCTCTGTCCCTTCATAACTGCTCTTCTGTACTCACTCTGGCAAAATAAAAGTGAATCATCAAGTTAACTTTTTTAATTAGGTCCAGCAAACACTTGACATCCAATCGAAACAAATTAAATTATCTGAGTTTAGACTGACTAGTAGTATCCATGTGGATTATGTGTTGACTGTAGTGTGTGTGTTAGTATTGTTCAGAAGAAATTGTCTTTGTAAGTGCTTGTGTGAAGGTGCTTCCATGAATTAACCTCTCTATACATGCACGCGTTAGCTTGTACTTGTGAATAGAGCATGTCAAAAATGGTCTTTCTGCAAGCGTGTGACTGCTTGCAGGATGAATTTACAAAGGCACGTGTGCGAGCATTTTTACTGGGATAGTACTAATATATACAAACAAAAGTTGGGACCTGTAAACCCTTTTAAACAGCAGTCTTTTGCAGGGATATTTCATTTTCTAGCATAAGCACAACTTTTTAGGCATGTTTGGAGAAAAAAAAAATTTTCGACCCACCCTAATATATATATATATATATATATATATCGTCATACCTAATGAAACGCCTCTCTCGTTATATCTTTGCAGTGACTATGGGAGTGTTTCCAAATATTTGAAACTTGTCAAGGTGTGAAGTCTACAGTGAACTTGAAGCGAAATATGATTTATAAAGTGAGTTTAGAATTTGAACGTAAATTTTGAAGAACTTGAAACAAAACCTAACAAGATTTACACCCTCAACTTTTACGATCTTAACAAGCTTTACAGATCAGGACACCAGAATAAATTTCATTTATGATGTGGAACAAGTAAAGAATTATTTCCTATATGTTTCTCCAGGAACTGTAATTGACAAGTTTTGCCTTCAGACCTTTGCTCAACCCTTGTATTCACCAGTCTTGGCTCCAAATTATTTTTCATTTGTTTTATATCGATATTCTTTTACAAAGTTTTTTATGCTACACTAATAAATAATTTTTTGTTTTAATTATCGAATTAAATTAATATATTTATATATATGCGTGTGTGTGTAATCCTAAGCGAAATTCTGTTAAATTCAGAAATCTTATTAAGGCAAGTCATTAGGGATAATTTAGAATTACTTTAAGATCACTTTATTAAAACAAATAAATTGAAATTTAAAGATTTAAACTCGAGGAGAATTCATGTTGCAGCTTAAAATTTACTAATTATCCTCGGATATTTCCCATCAGCTGTTAATTGACGTTCAACAAAACATTTTCACAAAAATAAAGTAAATAAAAAAAATTGTTTTAATAGTTGGAATTTTTTATTGGAATTTATATTTCTAATGGTTTCCACTTTGTGGAATTTACAATTTATATTGAGAAAATCGCAAAATATTTGATATATTTCCTCATAAATTTGAAGGGGAATTTGGTATTGAAATTTTAAATATCAATGAAGCTGGAGACGTATTATGGTGACTTTTTTGAATTTCTAAAGCTGGGTTGAATAAAGTACGCATGATTACAAAGGGTTTCCAGGTAAAAATTGACCAATTATTTGACATGTGATTAATTGATAATTAATTGATAATTAATTTGTAATTAAATCCTAGCGAGACTTTTATTCAATTTAATTTAATTGTTCTTTTTAATTTATAATCTCAAATAATCAAATAAATGTGTCCACAACATCTGGATAAATGATCTTTTGGATCATATGAAATAAGAATTCTCTTGAAGTGATTGAATAGCCAGAAGGGTTCAAGGGGTAAGTCACAAACCGCAAATGACTCTTCATATATGAATTCTGTGTTTGTTGAACCTTGTGGATGGGACCAATGTCCTCCAGTAAATTTCTCTTCACTAGCTTGAGAAAGAACATTCCTTAATATGCCTAGATATTATACAAATACTGCCTATAATATTATTTGTAATTTCCTTCTTTGCAGTTTTCATTAATATGTTAATATTTGAGAACTTTTCAAAATACAAAAGATTTATTATTTTTATTTCAATGATTAAAAAAATCTTGATCCAGAATAATTCTTTAAAATTTGACGATATTTAAAATTATAAAAATTCAGAGAGATTATTGGCAAATTCCAATGACCCATTCGGTTTATCGAGAGCCATCTTTTACCTACACCCCCATCAGTAGGAACCGTAGGCCAATTAAAATCGTGGGGGCGACACCCTATGTCGAGATCAATGACCTTCCAACAAAGAGTCTAAAGGCACATCCAAAAATGAAAGTTGAAGTATTATTATTATTATTATTATTATTATTATTATTATTGTTATTTATTTGTTTTTTTTATTAATTAATATTGTGAAATGATACATTTACAAATATTAAATATCAAAAATATTAATGGATAAATATTTAAAAAAATAATATTAAATTAAAATTTATAAATTTAAGATGAAAATTAATTAAATAAAATTTAAATTGATGGAAATATATATTTTCATAAAAGGCTGAAAATATATTTTAATATTTAAAATAGTAATAAATAAAATATCAGTATGTTGTATTGAACTCTAGTTCAACTCGATCGTCAATTGCTACAGGCATATCTGAAAATAAAAATAAAATTTTTTAAGGCAAATCATAACTTAAAAACTTTGATTGGAATTAAATTTGACAGTTATAGTAACTGATACATACAAACAATGTGTCATTACTCTATAAAATAACATGTATTTTACACACAAGGAAAGGAAAAGATATTTACGTCGCTGATTTTTCATTGTTTCACATTACACTTATGATGCGAGACTTATGGCCCACCCTTTATATATAAATAATTTTCTTTTATTAGTATTTTAAATTATCTAATATAAAAATAGTTACCATTCTTATAAACTAACAAAAATAAGTCATATTTATTCAATTTTATGTAAAATTAATAATAATTAATTCTTTTAATTCAGTTAATCATTTGTTTATCTGCATTAATATGATATTAATAATATTAATAAAAATCTTAGTTTAAATATTGTCTTGTATAAATATATTTTAGCGTTTTTATTTGGCGTTTTTGATTTCAAATTTCCAGCTTTCTTTATTATTTCTAATAATTATTGGCACATTTAATTTTTGATATCCATTAAATATATATTTTTTAAAATGTCCATGAGGGAGGCACATTGTAAGTGAAAAACTCGTGCCTCGCTTATAGAAATTACACTCTACATATTTGAATCTCCTTGAAATTTGTTTATTTACCTTGTGATAAAAAAATAAATATTGCTTTATTCAAATTTATCAATTATTAATGAAGGTTTCGAATACAATCAGTTCGTAAAAGGAAAAGAAATTATAATAAATATAATTAAATATTTTTGTTTTACTATATAGTTTTCAAATTGAAATTTATCATCAAATTTGCTTATTTCCTCAATCAGTTTTCACCTCATCCGTTCACAATTTCATTTTCAAAATTTGTTACGCTTGAATTATTTTTACAGGAAAATCAGGCATTGGAATAATAATTAATTAATTGTAAATTACATTTGTAGAGATTAGCTAGGTAAAATTGCATAATTTTATGCTTCGGTTATCACAATCTGCTCCTCTCTCCTCCTACAGTCAAATATGATAGGGAATAACCCTTAAGCGTAACCGTGACGACAATTCAAAGGGTATGATGCTCCCTAGATATTACTATTCATATATTAGTATATGTAGCGGCCATTTTATAATTCCCTCGCTCTCACCTGAAACAACCGTATATCTACTTGGGAGCATAAGTAAATATTTATTAGATTTTGAATGTTTCAGAATTCCCAGATACTTTAATGGTTTATTTAAAGGCGCCGTGATATTAATTCCCATGCCCCCTACAATTGAGAAGGATTCAATAAATCCAAGAATTATTAATTACAATTCCTATCCCAGTGAACCTGTTGGGATCAGCAAGGATCAATTGTTGAGAAAATATTTCCCATCCTTCTCAATGCTACACTGAGGCATTTGATTCATTTATGAAATTAAATGCAAATTCAAAATTAATAGAGGGGGAGTTGCATTTCAATTTGTTTAAATGATTTTACTTGAGGCAATTTTTAGTGATAATTGTTTTTTCTCAACAATTATCATTATAGCAATTCTATATGGTAGAATCAGCTTTAGTTTTACTAGAATCTGATCAACTAGTAACAGAATAGTCCGGAGTGTAGGGGAGGGCGGAACATTAGATGTTTTTACAGTTAGAATATTTAGCGGAACCTTTATACCTATCTACACTCATTAACACTTATCTGATGAAACTTACAGCATTTCCAAATTCAATCTGCCATCAGCAAAAAATAGTATGCCCTGCTACACCTAACCGCGAAAGTTAACATTGTCTATAATATACGTTGGTGTGCACACCACCTGAGGTGAGTCACCAATTATATGACAATGTTAACTTAATTTCATTTATTCAATTTTCCAAAAATCGTTTAAAGGTAAGTTTTTGCATTGAAGTAATTTTTAGGACTTGAATTTTGATTATTATGAGATCATTATTCAAGTTCTTAAATATTACTGTTAGTCAGCATTTATAATATTGATAATATATAACATTGATAATTAAATTTCAGGTGTTTTTTTAGGAATTTTATGGTATTTTATTTGGATTTATTTGGATTTATTTGGATTTATTTCGTAAAAATGTAAGTTAGATATTTTTATAATTATAAATAAGTAAAGTAATCACTAAACATTTATTTTTTAAAGACATTTAGTAAAGAATGGATAAAATATTTTTTAAGTTTTTTCGAATTTTGTCTATTTCTGTAATTCTATGAAAATATTAATTTGTTAAAATAATTTATTAAAATTTACGATTTGCGATTTTTTTCCTGCAAATTCAAAGATGTCGAAGGATCTTCTTCAATATCTGTAAATCTAAAGAATTTTTATATTCTAAATTATTTTATAATTAAATCTTACGATGTATTTACTTCTTTTTCCCTAAAGCTCAAGGTAGAGCAGTCGGAATCTGATTCAAAAGTTTTTTTGTACATAATTTTTTAAATAATTTAAAAATATTGATATGTTAATTATATGTTAATCAATCTGAATTTCGCATGAAAAACACTTTACTTAATTTTGTATGTATTTTTCATTATGTGTGCTGTGTTTGTATGCTTAATTATTTTTTCTCACTTTTTAGATTCCTAAAATAAATATGTTAAATTTCGCGGCATTAAATTTCTACACACAGGTAAGTTTGTGTGTTCCTATAATATATATTTATTGATTTTTTTTAGATTATAGATAATGTTATATTTCGCGGTTAGGTGTAGATACATACCCACATACTTTTTCAGGCGTTGTCAGAATTAGGTATGAATATGAAGGATATCAGATTCAATTCACACACAATCAAATGAAAAATCAACATAAAAGTTCTAATTATTTGTGCATTGGTGTATATTCATTAAAATCACAAACCCTTTCAAGTGAGTGTGACATACTAATTACCTGCTGATAGCAGATTCAATTTGGAAATTGTGTATAATTCACCTTTAGCGTATGTGTTTCAGTGAAAATCCTATTCCACAAAATATATAACGCAATTTATGAAGTCTTTTAGACGTTTTATTCTCATTTGGTATACGTAAGTATGCAACCTTTTTAGATCAAAATTAGAGAAAGCTAAATGAAGCCTGAATAAGGTGATAAATGTTCAAGGAGACCTTTTTGGCCTAATTTACGCTTTTATTTCTTAATTTAATCTTGGATAAATTGTAAAAAATAATTTTGAAATATTCAACAAAATTTATTATTAATACAAATTTTTATCCAATAGAAAATGTTTAAAAGGAAAATAATCTTCCAAATATATTTTGGTATTTTTTCATATTAAAATTTCAGATAATTTCTACCAACGAAGTCAACAGAGACCCGGAGACTGATGTTGAATATCGGAAACGAATTATTGAAGTAAATAACATTTTTATTGTTGCCCTGGAAATCTGTTTAACCAAAGAGTTTGTTTTAGATGAATGAATGAACTCAATAATTTTTAGTTTTTATCCTCGTGTCAACCTTTTCTGTTCTATGGACATTTTGCTAATCTGCTACCTCAGACATACGAATTTATTGGCCTTACTGTTACGAAGTCTTAAACCTTACCTTGTTCTTCTGTTGCTAGTTCGTATTTACATGTCATATGCACAATATGGTTACATGGGGAAATTTCCTATACTTAGACGTAATGTAGGCGCTAATTATGTTTAGGAGGATGAATTTATTATCACAAATAATTGTACGTTATTCTATTTTGCAAATATTTTATCAACCTCTTTTCTTTATTTTACGTGATGAGTCCATAACTCTTTCGCGTGTAATCACTTAGGACCAATATTATAACTAATTAAACCGTTTTGGTGAACAAATTAAAGGAATCGTCAAAAATAGAACAATAGAGATACAACCGTGTTTCTCGCTGAGTTTCTTCATCAATTGAAAGTACATTTGATTAATCAAAATCAAGAATGGTTCGAGTTCCTCATAAAATCTTCAAATTTTCTTATCAGTAGATAAAGATATTCTTGTCTTTTACAGCTCCTGTCTTACCAACCTCACTGGTTTAGTTATCAATCAACGTAGTTGATTGCTGACAACAGTTCTTTTTAAAAAGGTTTTCCGCTTGAACCCTTCAATACCTAACCAATTATTGAGAAATGCCTTAGACCTTTCAAGATGGTCTAAAGATTTGAATTCTTTTAGCTACTTTTTTGTTACTAGTATTAAATTATATATATATATATATAGGAACGCCTAGATAAAAGACTCGGCTACAGAGCTCCCCGATACAAACTTACCAGAGAGACTCAGGATAAAATATCCAACTTGCAGACAATTCAGATCCGAAAATTATTTCCGAAAATTACTTTCGAAGAAGATTCAACTAGTAAAACGAAAAAGGTTTTCATCAATAACAAAAGACATGTTTAGAAATATTTTAACATCCTTTCATCGTTTCGAACTAACTATTTCGACGACTGATTCTCATCTTTAATCCTCCCCCTGAAGACTAAATCAACTTATTACAGGTTTTTGGTCCTGATCATTATCGAGAGTCTGCTGCATGAAGACATCAAAAATAAAACCTTGTTAATAAATTTCTAACCCTTGATAAGGAAGTCGTCATTTCTACGATTGCATGGATTCAAATTCTGGACATTTTATTTGGAGTTTTGGTTTGATTTTTTAGTTTTGAAATTAGTAGACCATTTAAAGAGTCTTTTATTTTATTACTAGTATATAATAATTCATCAGAAGGGGATTTTTACACTAAAATTTTATTTATCTTCATTTAGTTTTTGACTATAAATCAATAAAAATAAATTTTAAATGGAAAAAGAAATCAAATTTGAAGTCTTAAAAAAATAATAATAATATTTTTGCTTAGAAATCCGTAAAATAATATTTTGATTTTTAACCGTATTAGTTATCTAAATGGTGATTAAATTTAATCTCCGTTATCATGAATATTTGGAAAATTTTCTAATCAATAATTCAAAAAATAAGGTCAATTTTCACATAACATTAAAGTAAAAATATCATGTTGTCGATTAAAATTAAAAGTTATTGTAAAATTTTTAATTTTTCATATCATATGATCTAAATCAGAGGTCCCTAATGTTTTTAAGAAGAGGGCCACATAAAAGTTTTCATGAGTTCAATATTTTATATATTACTGTTGGAACCAATTAGAGGTTTAGCATAACTAATCATTTACTTAAAGTTAGTTTCCTAATCGGTCCCATCATCGTGCCATCAGAAGTCAAATGTGATTGGATAATCACATCTATAAATAGACGACGAATTTAAAAAAAACATTATGATTCACGACTCTCCTTCATCTTCACCTCCATCGGGAAACCATGGAATGATTCCCAACAATTACTACAATAATATTATATTATAAAGAAATATAAATCAATTTAAGAAAAATTATGTTTTATTTAAAATATTCGCACAAAAAAAAACTACAAAAAAAGGTTAAGAAATATATTATTATTAAAAAAACTTAATGTGAACAATGAGCCTGATTGTTTGATCTTTCAATGACATTATTTATATTTGCTTTGAAATTAGATACGCTTATTTTTAAAAAAATCCTTCAAATGGTCATCCGTCATTTTTGATCGTAATTTTGATTTTATATATTTCATTTGTGAAAAGGCTTGCTCGCAGATATAGGTGCTTTTAAACATTGAAATTATTTTCCTGGCAAAATTTTTAATATTGCTGAAAGTATTTTCCGGCAAAAGTGAATAAGATGTGCTTATGTTTCTATTTTTAAAGAGTGATTTCATTGTATCGTTTGATTGCAAATCAATTAATTCTAGTTGTAAATTGGGATCCATGTCATCCACGTTTACTTCAAAAGGATTTTAGAACAAAGTAAATATTGTTTCATTCCGAAAGAAATCAGAAAATATTTTGTTAAATTCATTTTGAAGCAATGCAATATTGTCGATATTAATAGAAAAACTATTCTTATCTTTTGATCCATTTTTCCATAAATATTCACAAGATTGAAATGTGTGAAATATGTTTTCACCAGTTGTAGTATCTTTCAAACTTTTTAGTGCAGCAAGCTCTTCAGTTACCTCAAAATTCTTATTAATGCTCGAATAAAAATAAGCAACTGAGCGGTATGACCTACTTCTTCACTATCATCAATTGCTATTGAAAAATATGAAAAATCAACCGCCTTTCCTTTGAGCTGGTAACACATATCAGCACCTAAGTCCTCAACTCGCCTTGTGATAGTGCTCGAAGATAAGCTAACAGCAGAAAAATATTTTACGGACACTGAGCATAGCTCTTCAGCCATTTCTAGAACACATTTTTTGACAAATTCGCCATCAGTAAAAGGTCGGCCTTCCGCACCAATAATGTTTGCGACTCGGTAACTGGCTTTGACTGCGGAAAGATTTAGTTTTGTGAATTTTCGTAATATGTTTTTCTCACCGTGAAAACCGTTCTTAAGCTCGCTTAACATTTTCTTACGCAAATCATCTTTAAACTGATCAAACTTCAAACTATGTTTGGTAGTGTAGTGTCTTTTCAAATTGTAATCTTTTAATACTGCTATTTTATTTCTACAAATCAGACATATACATGGTAAATTTTTTATAACTTTTAATTTTGATCTGCAAAATGGTATTTTTATTTCAATATTTTCTGAAAATCGACTTTCCTCTATCGAATGATGCATAATTTGTCCAATTTGGACCATTAATTCTTTCTTAACTGTTATCTAGTATATAATAATTTTTCATTTTTGACTGCAATAATACTGGAACAAAATTAGCGTTACACATTGCTCAATGGGACAGAAAAATAGAACAGTACACATTTGGGATCATTCAAATATGATGTTATGCACTTAAGAGTTAAGAGAGTCAGAAATTTGAGACGGGGGTTTTGAAAAAGTTATGTAATATCAGCACAAGTTAGGTATATGTTATTAAAGGCACTAGGACAAAATGTCGTGGACAAAATGTAACATAATATTATTATATATACTCAGAGTTTATCCGACAAAATATTTTGTCCCCCTATGGGTATTGGTCGCAAAGGTACTGGTCACACTCAACATGTCGCAATGGTATATTATCCACAACATTTATACCATGACATTTTGTCTGGCCACCGTTATTAAATAGTAATTAGTTAACAAAGCAACACTAAATTTAATTACATTTAATTACATTTTTAATTATAAATGTGAGTTAATGTTATTAAACAGGGAGCCAAGAGATCTTGGTTCAATGCGTAAATTAGAATTTTTATAAAAATATTTTAAATAATCTGTATAGACAAAAATAAATTCATTTTGTACTTTATTCAAAATATGTTCTAAGGTTTCATAACAGGATCAGGTGAATACCATTACTGTTGAATATTCTCCAAGAATGGGGAAATATCGCTCATATCTCTTTTCCACGCATTGTAGGTGCATCTGAGCCATACCTCGAGAACGCATTAAACACCAGCCAAATGGGCAGCAATCTTTGCATATGTTTTCCGTTGTCATCAAAACGGCCCCTAACCCGACCGGGCCTGAATAAATATTTATTAAAAATTTCGAGAATAAATTAAATCCAATGTTTTCCAAAGCCTTACTTTGACCATTATATTTATTCTAGTTTCTTCTTTGGACCGCTTTTCTGAATAAATATTTTGATGTAACTTTTATTTACATAAAAGCCTAAGAGACTAAGATTATAAAATATTCAGTCTTACTACCGAAAAAGAATGAACAGTGAAATGCGTTCCAAAATTAACATATATGTAGATATTGTCGTTAAAAAGTCTAAATTTGTGAATAAATCTTGTTTGCAGGTGTATAAAATATTAGCTGAAGTCGAGAGACCATGTCTGTTGAAATATAGACAGCATGAGGATTTGGAACTTTCTCTGCTTGACAATGTTTATGAAATTTGACTTATGGTTTCTAGTATATTTGAGTATGTTGATTTTCTAATAATGTAATGATAGTAAGAACGCCAAAATTTCTGAATATGCACATCTATTAAATGATACAGTGTTTCCAAATTAAATCTGTTATAAGCGAATAATTTGAGTGTTATAAGTATATATTTAAAAGAGCTAGTGTATTTACATGTCATATGCAAAGTATGGTTTTCTTAGAGAATTGTTGCCATGTACGTTTAACTTTTAAAATAGTATTTTCAAATTAATATTTACATGTAAAATGTTAAATGTTTAAAATTTTAAATAATAAATTTAGTATGTTGATGTGAATGAAATGTACGAAGAATGAAATCTGTCCTTCGGAAAATATCAATATTTGACACTTGACACACTCAAATATATTGTGTGTTTTGATAATATTGAAAAAATATTGTTTTATTTTATATAAATTTTTAGAAGATTATTAATATTTTATGAAGGTGATCAATACAAAATTCACAGTAGCTAATTTGTGTCACACTCATGTAATATTTTTTCTTATTTGATACTGATTGTCAATTCACCAACGGCATATTAATTCAAAATTTAGTGTTCATTTATAATTTTCCATTGTGTGCCACAAATGCGTTTGTGTCAGCGGCGTTTTCTAGTGATATTCCAGTCGTTCACCGAACGACTAAACAATCTTTAAGATTTTTATTCTATTTCTAAACATTTTATTATTGTACACATAAAGATTTTTTCGTTAATTATTAAAAATGCATTTTTTATTGTATTAAAACAATAATATGTAAAACAATTTAACCATCACTCTAAACCACTATTTTTGCTTTGTGAACATTGCAATCTGCAGAACCCAAACACATACTTATTTCAATGCGTAAAATTTATTGGAGTAAAAGGAAGCAGCAATTTTTTCAAATTGACGTTATTCATTCGATTTGTTCGTATTTTATACAGAACTGTAGTAAGATTCTCGGTAGAACGAGGTTTTTCAGCACTGAAACGAATTAAAAGTTATTTTCGCAATAAAATGTCATGGATTAGCCTTGATGTCTATTGAAAAAAGACTAATATTTGATTTAAATGAAAAATAATACTTTCACAATGTGATTTCGAAATTCGTGGAAAAATCCAGAAGAGTGGACTTCATCTATAAGGAATGATGGTAAATATTTGGAGTAATTATAGTGTTTAAGCGTTTTTGTTTAATTTATAGATTGATGTTTGAAGGCAAGTTTTAAAATATATTTAAAATTGAATTTTTATCAGTATAAAAATTATAGTTTTTCTAATATTATTTTGGGTGATCAAAATCCGAAACAGAACACCTTGAAGGCACAACCAGAAAACGCCACTGTTTTGTGTGTGTGTGTGCGCGCTCATGTATCGGACTGTGCACGCATTTTCTGCTTATAGATGATTGAAATTGGAAATGGTGCAAACTGCAGATTTGTTAACAATGCATTCTCTAAATATATTTTAAAAATTGTCTACAGGTTGATAAATCTCTGCCAATATAACTATTAAGGTCTTTTTGGAATTTCGGTTGAATAAATTTAGAATAATTAGAATAAATTTTACCAAAAATAAATGAGTTTAGTGATATTCTTTAAATCACTTTTAATGCGATATCCGAACTTTGCAATTCTTGTATATTTCAGCATTATGTGTTTCTTGTGCTACGTTTTAGAGCCTTTGAGTTCTATCGCCTCTTTCTTTAAGACTGAAATTATAATTCCACCGGAAAAAACTACTTTGAAATGTTGGATTAAATGAAATCTCAAAGATTCTTTGATAAGAGAGCATAAAACTCTCAAGACAATGAAAGAAATGTATGGTCACAAAAGGTATGAGCAAAATCTTTTAGCAAATTTGTATTAGTATTGTGGACCTCTCAGCATTACAATAACCAGAGGAATTCTTATAAATTTCCTCAAGGACTTTGAGTTATCATTTCCAAAAAAATCATATTTTGGAATGATCTGAGAATTCATAGAAAAGAAATGCGATTGACAGATGATACATTTGGTTTCGTTAATTGCATAAACGAGAAGGCTCTATAAATGCAAGGAGAAATGGGTGGGGGATAATATAATTATATATAATGCTGACAGACATTTTCTGATTTTGGAAACATATTTATTATCAGTAATAATAATAATAATTAATAATAATAATAATAATAATAATAATAATAATAATAATAATAATAATAATAATAATAATAATAATAATAATAATAATAATAATAATAATAATAATAATGATAATAATAATAAAAAATAATAAGAATTATAATAATAATAATAATAATAATAATAATAATAATAATAGTAATAATAATAATAATAATAATAATAATAATAATAATAATAATAATAATAATAATAATAATGATAATAATAATAAAAAATAATAAGAATTATAATAATAAATTTTAACTTACACTTAACATTATATCGGTTATAACAAGAATGAATCTGTTTCCAAAAGAGTATGAAGATTATCCAATGACCTGTCATTGAGCTGGAAATCTGAAAAGAAATAAGTTATGGAGGTTAGGAACCTTGAAGTAACATTTATTTTTCATTGATACATCACATTAAATATTTTCAATTTATCTTTTCAAAATATAAATGAATATGCAAAAAGGTTCATCGGAGTTCTTTAACGTCCAATTTTGTTACCATCAAAATCATTTCCTTTGTATTCAAAACGAAAATTGCAGTAGAAGTTGAACGGTAACTTGAATCATATGAAGAATATAGAGTAGAGCGTTTGATAGCATTCATTAACATTTCAGAAACATCATCGAAGGAGAGTCACATAATCAAAAGTGCATCCTTATATTATGGTGAAAGGGAAGTTATGCAGGGCAGTGGCTGTCACATGTTACTCTGAAATCATGTCCACATTTTCCAGACCTTATGTAACCTGAGAATTCTACATTTATTAATATGAACTCAATTCTACGTTATGCAACAGATGAGTTGCCCTGGAAATATACATGGAAAGTATATCGTACCCATAGAAATATGCAAGATTTGGACCCTGTCCATAAGGAAACAGTTATATAAAGTTATAAAAGTACAAAATTGTTTAATTGAAACTTTATATATGAAAAATAATTTACATCTCATTTGATAATATTTTCTGTTTCATAAACTTATTGCAAATATTTATAAACTTGCAACATAATTATTTATTTTTGTTAATTATTATTTTTGTTAATTCAATAAAAATATATAATTCATTAAAACAAAAACTAATAAAAAATGTAGTAACAACTGATTTTATCTTTTATGAAATTTGCAGTGAGAATAGAATCCTCGTTGTAATATTCCTCTTATCAAATATTTTTATCCGTAAGGGATTTATTTTTTATAATTATAAGTCAAAATATGTTTGTCCTATAATTGTTCATTTTTTTGATTTTTTGACTGATTGATATAAATATTTGTTTAAAAGCAACAGAAATTTTTAATATAATGGAACTTCTGTTTGAATTAGGATTTTAAAATATTTTTTTTTATTTTTTTATACATCAGAATTGATGAAATATTTAGAATAATTCTTTGCAGTGGTAGATTGTAATTTTTTTACATAAAAAATAGTTAATCTGAGGAAATACAAAAATAATCCTCCTGACCTAAAACGTTTGAGCTTCAGACAATGCGATAGACCTTCTACTTCTTCTTTAACTATGTTTTTAAAAGTCCATCGCAATCAAGTAACCTTGTAATAAAAATATTATTGATAATACTATTAAAAACCGTAATTAAAATAAAAATTTTAAAAATCGATAATTTTTTAAAAATTATTTATATAAATATTTAATATATTATTTTTATGGAAAAAATGAAATGTAAAAAATATATTCAAATTTTCCGTTTTTTTAAATTGTTATAATTTCATTGTGAAAAAAATAAATATCGTTATAAACAAAATATTAGACTTACTGTCAATTGGAATGAAGAAATTAAATCAATTTTGAATTTATAGATAAATTGTAGAAATTTGATATTCACGACTGACAGACTATAGATATTGTAGAAGAAATAATTAAAATTTTGTTATTTGTATCCATTTTTTTACTTAATAAAATATCAATTACAAAAAAATTTATTTATTGAAATGTAAAAAGCTGTATTGGAATTTTTTTAGGATTTTCAATGGATCAAATTTCAGCAATTTTTTAATTATGAAGACGTCGAAATAAATATAATTATTTTTTTCATTTGCATAATTAATTTTTTAATTTTGACAATTTTTTTTTCAATTGTCACAATTTTCACAAGGTTGATTTTAAATAATAATTTTGAAATTTAAATAAAATTTTATTTGCAATAATATTTGAAAGATTTAGAAATGTTATTATAAATTAGTATTTGTTTGAATTTATTATTTTCAACAAGAAAATTTACAAAATATTATTTTGTCAAATGTAAATTTTTATAATTTTTGGTAAAATGATTGTAATTTAATGAATTTATATATTATTAATAGAAAATCACCAACTAAGTAAATAATGAAAAAAAAAGAATATTAAAACAAATTAACAAATAATTGTATCAAACTAAAAAATATTTTTAATAAAAGTTTTCTATTTTTGAAAATAAAAAACATTTTTTTAATCATATAAAAATTATTTTAGTTTTATAAACATTCTTATACAAAAATTTTTATTTTAATTAATATAAAAAATAAAGATCAATTTAAATTTAAAAATTGTTTTCATACAAAAAAAATTCCACAGACAATAACATCATCCCAAATAATAAATATACAATGTTAAATTGTATAAATACATTCAAAATCCCTGTAGACTGGGTACTTTGAATATTAATTTTAAGATTTAAAGATACAACTAATAACGCATCGCACATTACTCGTTCCTATTAATTACTCTTAAAATCAGAATTTTTTTTACTGGAACACTTCCTAAAATGATCGCTAATGTGGGTCAATCCATTCCGTTGGCAATGCTCAAGAAATCGAGTGCGGAGATGACGGGATGTCTCTCCAATGTTTATTAATGATGTTTATAATTATAAATGATGAATTAGAAGTAGTTAGTGGGAAGGAAGTTAGAAGGAAATTGATCTATTTCCAAGATTTTTACCAGAAACAAAGATTTGGAAAGTTTTGCCTTCTTAATAAATATTTTCAAAATGATTCTGTGCGTACGGCTGTCTTTGTTTCGTCTTTTATACTTTATAGTGATTGCATTACTGCCATACAATATAGTAATTTTGTTTCTTTTATCAAATTCTCCATGCTGAAATTTAGTTGGAAACAGTTAATTACTTTCTGCACATGGTATAACAAGGTTTGTGTCTTTTTTTCTGGGTTGGCGGTTTAAACAATGACTTATAAACCCTTTTTTCCATCCGACATAAACTTAATCTACTACTTGGTACCCATTGTTAGTCAGCGTTAGAAATGTGCCAAGTGTGTATAATACCTGCAAAAGATGAGTTCCTATCTAGAAATACTAATGCTCTGGTATACCACGAGTCTATAAACTACCGATCGAAAGTCTATGTTTAATCTCTTATTCTCCTCAGGTTCTTTTGCTTGAAATATATTTCGATGATATTATTAGAGTTTTTTCTGGAGAAAGAGAAATGTAAAATGAAAAAACATTACCATATGTTGATTTAGTTTTTACTTGATATTGAGAATTTTATCAATTCAAATTATTATCCAGCATTTTCTATCAAAATTCGCCCGTTTTCCTTTTGTTGGGCTAGAACCAAAAATTGAGAGCTTGTTTTAATGAGTCGGAAATACACAGCATAAAAACCTCACCAATTTGAATTAAAATTTATGATTATAC
>CAUHTR010008148.1:48984-72815 GCA_959609185.1 Schmidtea polychroa | reverse complement strand
AAATTATGAAAATTTTTTATTATAAATCATTTTGAAAGCTTGAAATATTTTCTTTTATAAAACTCCAAAACGTTGTAATTAAAATTGTTAAAAGGGCTAAACCAGTTATAACATTCACCCAAGCCACGTGATAATTAGCACGTGATAATATTAAACAAATTTGTATTTTGTATGAAATTTTGTCAATTGTTATTGAGATTTTTCCCCTCTGCTCCTTTCAGTTTCAATGATGCTATTTAATGGGGTAATAAGAAATTCTTAAAATTTTAGAACAAATTCAAGTGATACTCTTTAATCAAGGACCATTTCTGTCTGTGTCATTGCATATCTTGCTTTTTAATATCATTAATTTATATTTACAATAATGAAATTATTAATTAAAGTTTCCCATTAAAGATTTTAAGGAAATACTAATTGGAAATAATGTAAATTTCAATTCCTCATTTGTTCGACTAAAATAATTACAGAGAAAAATATAGTAAAGTACATTTATTCTAAATTTAAAAAAATAATTTTCAAAATATAAGATGTGAGGTTAAAAATCCTTAGACTCATAAAAATAATAAAATCAGAAAAGTAATGTTTTAATTTGTAAATAGATTCCTGATTATTGGTTATAAATATATTGTATTTATTTGAAATTTTTTGATTATGAATCAATAAAGATATCGATGTTTTTCATATTCACGAATGTTCGACACAGCCTTTTATAAGTGATTTTATAATTGTTTAAATGTAATAACATTTGTAATGTAATAAAATAATCCTTATTTTGAAGTAACTTATATTTTAAAAATCTATAAACTTTTAAAAACATTGAAATTTAAAAATTATTTAATTATTTAATTAATAAAATTATACTAAAAATCTATTTTGTTTGTTTTTCCATTACCTTATTAAAATGCTTTTTTAGATTAAATCAGGATCGCGGGTCACTTGACCTTAATAAAAATGGGTCGTCACCCGAAAAAGATTGGGAACCTATTCCATATATTGTTTTTTGTTAAATATTTAAGAACTTTAAAATAGTTTTCATTTAAAAATGCTTAATGTAGAAAATTCCAAATTAAATAATAAATCAGAGTGAAAGTAATTTATAATTTATGAAATGTAGAAAATATATAATTAATAAATTAATATTTTATTAGGATTTTTTAACGATTAAAATTAAAAATTCATTAGAATTTTAATAAACAAAAATGAAAATTACTTTTTCAATATTACAAAATTATTTCATGATTAACGAACAGAAATATTTTAATATCAAAATTGAAAGAAAAATAATTAAAATGAAATAAATGTGTTTGAAATTATTAAATATGTAAATTAAATATTTTTTAATTAAGAATTGATTATTTTTTAATATTTATTACTAATAGTAATTGTTTCAAATACTTAACTGTAAACCAAATACTAATACCAATACTAGAGAAATAATAGAATAATAATTACAAATGAAAATATTATATAAGAAAATTCTAAGAAAATAAAAAAAAATCATTTTATTGAATTTCTATTTCACTATTCATTATAACATTTTCTGTACATTTTGTTTTGAAAAAATTTTTAAAGATGATTTTCATAGGAAAAAACAAGACATTTGTTTATTTTCTAAAGTGAAAAATTTAATTTTCTAAAATTTTATTATAATATTGATTTTGCTTTTCTTTCTCAAAATCGTTGATGACATTGGCGAAGTCAAATTTCTCTATGACAACTGTTATGAACCTTTTTAGCTTGCGTACCCTTTGGCAGTTCATTATCCTAAATTGTAACCTTTACATTAGAGAAATATTTATAATTTAAATACTCGTTGTTATTATTTTAAACTTGTTCTAACACTAAATAAATAGCAATAACGTCAAGGAGTATGCTAAGAATGTTTATTGATGAAAACTAAAAGATTTTTATAGAGAAATAAATTTTTTAATAAAAAAACAACATTATATATATATATTTATATATATATATATATATATATATATATATATATATATATATATATATATATATATATATATATATATATATATATATATATATATATATATATATATAACTATTATAAACATAACGTTTGAGCTTGCTTGAGGCAGATAGATTTTTGAAATCAGGTGCAATATACATCTTAATTATTTTTTAATTTAAAAAAAGAATAAAAAATAAAAATTATGTTCCTTAACCACGTTACTATTGTCATCATCAAATGAAATTAAAAGTGAATGCTACCTATGGTATTTATTATAGAAATTAACAATATATTTAATAGACCAAATTAATTATTTCCTCTAAAAATATTTAAGTAATTAAATTTTCTCTTTCTTCGAGCTCCAATCTTTCAATTATATGGTTGTCCAATAACTTTAAATATGATGTGCATGAAGATTTAATTCAGGATTGACAAAATGTAATATTTAGTGTTTGATGGTTAGGGAAAGTTTCAATTATGATGAAACAGATCCCAAACGAAAGACAACTAAGAATATGAATAATTGAGTTTCAGTTGATCGGTTTTACAATTTTCTTATTTAAAACATTTAAATATTTTTATATAATGTCTGAATTTGTCAAAGATTTTCTGATCCAATTTAGTTGATAAGTAGCTATTAAAAATTATATATTTTAAAGGACTGTGATTATCCAGTCACTTAAATTACATAAATGATCACTTAAAATATTTGATCGCCTTAATAAATCATATGCAATCACTTAAATTCCAAATTTGGTCACTTAAATTACTGACTTGATCACTTTAAATAAATAAAACTGTGCACTTAAATTTACAAAATATGGGCCTTTAAATTACTTTAATGGTCCGTTAAATAAAAATGAGAACTGAACTATTTAATAGGTTTATTTGAAATTTAAATTTCAAATATTTTTTATAAGAAATATGACAAACACTAACCACAAAATTTAATTGAACATTTTAGAGTATACTAAGCATGAGTTTTAAGCTTTCTGGCATTTTTTTGACCCTCTGGCCAATGAAGCTTTGCGTTTTGTACTTTGACTTGGTGCCACTGTTGGTTCCTCAAGCCTTTTTTCTTTTAGTGGTAGTCCAACTTTCTTTTCTGAAATAATTTTCAAAGCAAAGACAGTAGCGGAAGCAGTTGGTTCTTGTTCTTGGCATTGACATGCCAGTTGAAAATCCAATGTTTTGACAGCTTTAGCTTGGCATCCAGGAGCAGCCTTCTTGCCAATCATTAGCGACTTTGCCTCACTGGGAATTTTCATGAGTGTGTTCAAAGCAGCAATTCCAATGATGTGCTTGCACATGCGATTCTTAAAAGAATTTGGACAAGTGCACCCGAGCAAGTAGAGCAGTTTTACTTTCAAGAGGCTTAGGAAACAAAGTTTGCCAAGTTTTGAATAAGATATTGCCCAAAGTCCAATAACGTTTATTTATGGCTTTCTTTAAAACTCAATTGTTTTCTTGAATGCTTTGTTATTCTCTTCAACACCATCAACATTTGTGTAGAAATGAACAAATTTAGGATCACTGAGTTCATCCTTCATTGTCCTTCCCTTCTTGACACAGTCATAAGCAATTCTGCAAGTTGGAACATGTATGAGATGTTCTTTTCGGAACAACTTGATGTTTGCTCACTTTCAAATTAATAGTATCGGTAATTCAAAATTAGTGATCACAATTAATAACATTTTAATTAAAATTATTCGGCCAAACAAATTAATTAAGAGACCAATTTATTAATCTGAGGGACAATTTATGTCTAGTGATCATTAAATTAATTTAATAGACATTTTAATTAAATTAAGAGCACAATTATGTAATTTAGGAGACAAATTTAATAAAAATTATGTGACCAAGTTAGTAAATTTAGTGACCATGTAATAATAGCCATGTTTTACATAATATTTTAAATGAATAATGATAATAGAAACTCGCAATTAAGATAATCTTTAATATTACAATTTAAAATGTTATTTTACATTAAATTTATTTTCATTTAGTTTTCATTGGCCAAATTTTCTTAAATTTATTAAGCTGAAATGTCAACAAAAAATACCCAAGTAAAAAGAATTTAATTTTGAAATAAAAACTAATTGAAAATTTTGAAAATATATTTTCCAATATTTGCATGGATGCTTTTCAATTTTGGAATTTGTATTTGTTTCTTTACCAGCAATGACAGTTAAAAAGAATTCTAAAAAATTACTGAAGCAAGATAAAAATCATAAAATAAAGATTTATTAAGAGCAAAACATTTTGAACAGAATATTAATAAAATATGAACAAATAATGTTATTATTTCCTTTCATTTTGCTTTATGGAAAGTTTTTCATTATGCAGTTTTAAATAACAATAATAATAATTATAAAAACTTTTTTCAAATTTCACCACTGATTTCTTTTCAATTGACATTGTATTTATTAATCTTTTAGATGTCCGCGATATTTTAGTACCGTCATGCGCTACAGGCCGGAGATTTTTCGGGCAAAAATAAAATTGATTTAAACCATTTTTTTTAAAATTTATTGAAAGTATATCGCTGTCATCAGATTCTGGAGTGATGTTGTCATTGTCCATCAAATCTTCGAACAATTTTTATGCTTCCATTTTAAGATGGTCAAAATATCTAATAATTCATAATATTGTATCTATAATAATAATTATAAATAAATAATAAAAGAAAACGAATATACTCACTGGTAATTATGAAATAAATTTGTTGAATATGCAAAATCGTTTACAAAATAAAATCGTACGCAAAATATCGTCTAATGCGCGCCAAACACAAGTTTCAACTAAAGTTGATTTATTGTCTCAAAAATCTCGCTTGTGATAACGTTGTACAGCAACCAAAACTCTCACTTAGATCTTTAAAATGTCGATAATAATAAAAATTTGTCCAGTCAAATTTATTTTTTATCATTTCAAGAGATGTCACTTCGAGCTTAAGATATTACATTATGTAAAATACTTGACCTTAGCTAATAAAAAAATGCAATGTATAGCGAGTTTACACACTCATTTTTGTATGAGTGGCGTGGCGCGCACGGAAATACAGAGCGTGTTAACACGCTTATGGCATCTAAGGGGTTAAAAAGCTTGACAATGAATAAGTAAATATATTGATATTTTTTGATATATTTACTGATTCATAGTCAAGCTTTTTAATAAATACATTAATAATAATATAAGCAGAAGGCTTAAATTATCACTTAATGGTTTTAAATAATAAATTCTGCTACCAAGAAATCATCAATAATAATAATAATAATGTTTTGAATTTATTGTTATTTTGCTGAAAAAAAAGTATAATTAAAGTGTAAAATAAAATATGAAATGAAAATAGTAAATGAATAGTAAAAAAGCCTTAATATTTTACTGTCATTTTCAATATCTGATAAGGAATTTATTGCAGGAATTTGTTGTGAACATCACGAATGAATAAATATAATAAAATACGTTCAAAATGCAAATAGTCGGTTGATAATCGTTCTGATGTTATTAATATTATGCATGAAAAGCGGCATTACTAATGATCATATTCAATTTCAACTGTATTTTTGTTACCGACATTATACATAAACGAATTCAAAATTCATTAAAAATTTACGGTGAAACATAAATTTACTTGAATCATGTAAGGGACTTCGAAACATATCCCAAGGATATCAGATTTAAAGTTTAAATAAAAAATATTTTTTTGTTTTCTAGAAATAATAATTGAAGACGTTTTAAAGAAAATATAAAAATATATAAAATGTTGGGTTATTGGGTTGGTGATATATTTAAATGTTTACTCTGACTCCAAGCGTGTCTTTGACTGATCCACAAATAACAGTTGACAACAGAAATCTTTATTGATAATCACAAATAAACTTTCACTTTACACTAATAATCAATTCAACACTCTACTTGGTGACACTAAAATGCTTATTACAACACTCAGTGAGAAATAGCACTCGTGTACAACACCGGATTAGAAAATCACAAATTCCTGATTGGTTTATCAACTGGGACTTTGAGCTGGTTGTTTTCTTTGACCTTCACAAATTTATTCAAATACTCAAGTAACTTCTTTTCATTTAATTTTCAACTAATTCTTTTCTTACAAATCTTCTCCAATAATTATTCTTCACTATTGTTTTCTTTACAAATTCTTTTTCACAAATCGTTTCTCCAATAACGTTTTGTCCGACGTTTTCTAATTTTTTCCAATAATTTTATCTCCCGAGTTTGTCTACCAAATTTGTCTCCTAAAATGTTTTTATTCTTGTCTGAATTTGTGTCCTCCAGTTTCCCTTTATATAGTTTGTTTTATTTGTGGCACTGGAGACAGAAATTCCTTTCCCATTTCCCGCTACGCCAGCCTTATCTCTGACAGATATCAAGAAATTGTGTTTCTTTCCCCTTTTTTGTTAAGTCGCCTTCTCCCGGCAATTCCACTATCTTTGACAAGCTGTCAAGATACGGCTTTTTCCCCATATTTTGTTTTTCTGGAATTTGAAATCTTTTTACTTCCGTTTTCTTTTCTGAGTTTCCATAGATCGTCCTGTTTGTTATGACGATCTTCCCCCAGGTAATTTATTTATTTATTATGTTATTTATCAATTAAGTATCCTCAACAAAAATAAAAATACAAATATATAATTTTTTATTAACTGTAAGAAGAGGTAAAGAGAAAAACATTTGTAAATTACAAATTGTAATTATATGAGAACATGTATAAAGATTAAATCGCGTATCTTAACTACTAAGCAAAGCCATGTTTGAAGCACCAGATACTGTCGAACTGTGAGTTTTGGTGTCATGAATTTTACATAGCTTTTACTATCTGAAATTTCTAGATCAATGCAATTTTTAATTGGCAATGTCACTGAAGTTTTAAAATAAAAGTACCACAAAGCACAATATTGTTTATTTTGATCTGTAAAGTACGTACTGGTAGTCATCGTCAGTGCTGAAAATGAATTTGACCATGAATTATATTTTGTCATTGATGTAAAAGCAGTTTGTCGAAAAAATCACTATATGAATATATCATTTAGGACTTCTCAATATACACAAAAATCCAAATCCTGGGCGAGGCGGGGTAATCAAGCTATTCTATTCGGATTCTTTCGGATTGTTGTTCGATTATAAAATTAGTAATATCTTACAAGAATACCTATTTGGAAATAGGAGATTGCTCAAAATATTATATATATATATAGAGAGAGAGAGAGAGAGAGAAAGAGAGAGAGAGAGAGAGAAAGAGAGAGAGAGAGAGAGAAAAAAAAAGGATATCACTAAAGTTTTGTGCATGAAATATTTAATAGTAAAAAACTTTCCCGATTCGTCTAACATAGTTGGATTATTCATCAATTTAAAATATAATCACATTAACGAAGGCATTATTTACAGAAATGATAAATAAATATTTATTTTAAATAGTGACTAAATAATGAAAATTGTTGTCAATTTTTGTAAACAAAATTAATTTTAATTATTATAATTTAATTTATAATAATAATAATTCTTATTATTTTTATTATTAAAATTTTGAAAGTGATATTCAGTACGATTTTTATTGGAAGGTGAGTCTCGAGCTTATTTGGCTCTCGTCGGTATCACGTATGAAACTCCACCTCACAGTTAAAGTTTGTAATGCCATCTGATAGCAGTAAGTGATATCCAATTAAACTGAACAATCGACTGAACAACTTTTTATATTCAATATTGTACTGAGTCTGTCCTGTATGCTATTCTTTGCCATATATTCCTTTCCGTTTTATCTTCTATCATTTCATTGATATATAAGCAATCATTTTTAGAGAAACTTGTAAATTTTTTTTCTCAATTTATGAGTTCCTTTATAATTTACGAATTTTATTTATTTTACAATTATTATTTATACAATCAACTCTGAATGAGGGGTAGGAAATTTTCAAGTACTTTCTGATCCGTTTATGAAGTTTGTTCCTATTATAAAATGAAGAACAAGAATCCGTTGAAAGGTAATAATTATTTTATTAAAATATTTTACAAATATCATTTATTTAATTTAAAAACAATTCAATGTTGATTGAATAGTCGCTATCTCTTTTTTAGTCTCTTTATAATTAATTTCTCTCATTATACAGAGTTTCTTAAGAATTTCAAAGCAAGCAAATCAGACCAGTTTGTTATTTTTGAAGAACAAATTTCTGTATTCTTATCATCACTAGTATCCGTATTTACACATATATACGCCTCTACATTTTAACATTTCAATTATTTTAAGTTCATCTTCGACTGTGAGGTGCTTCATAAAATTTGTAATTCATTTTTATAATATACTGCCTCCGTATATAGAGCTTTCCCTGCTTATTAATACCCCTCATATTCAGACCGTATTGTCTTCACGCATTTATCATCAGTCATACCGTCATATTCTGTGACAAGGACACCAATTAATGGTCTTCCTGACTAGAAAAATAGATTATAAAAATACTGTCAACGTCATTAACTTAGAAGTCCTTTACAAGCTATAGGAAGACGAGCCATTTGTATAAGTGATCTAAAGAAACTCAAATCAATTAATCAAAAGCATTCGACAAGTGGTACGATATGTATATCATGCAGTGGCCAGCACCTGGTCAAACTAATAAGATTCCAATATGTGAGGCAATTGATGGTAACTGAAATTCTCAGATTGTGTTATCAATGCCAGAAATTTCAGAATTTTCAGAAATAAACTAACGAAACATTCCATATCAAAATTATGAAGCTTAGCAAATGAAGGATCATTCAAAGTGATTCATGCAAACATTGGAACCAATTCCACCTGTCAACAACATGCGGTTTCTACTCGCAAGTGATTGACAGAGAAACGTCCTGGCCTTAGCCCATTCATATAATAGACAAAATTGGGTACTGTATCAAAACAGTCTTTGAGAATAAATATTTTTATAAGCAAATATCAATGATTTTTGTAGAATTTGGCGTATTACAAGCACACAAACATGTGAAAATATTATTACTTTATTATTAACCAATAAAATATTTTCAATATTTAAAATAATTTCCATATAAAAATGTCATTTATCAAATCGTTAATAATAAAAATAATTTATCAAAGAAACCAAAAAATTAATTCTAATTATCATTTCAATCTTAATTAAGCACAAATATTTATGAACTGAAAAAAAATATTTAGAAAATTTAAACTGATTTCTAACTTCTTCTAAATTTATTTGCAATTAATTATCAATTTATATTATAATATTGGAGAAAAATTCGCATTAATATAATATAAAGAAATTTTATTATTAATATTTTATATCTTAATTGTATAAATTTTCTTAACAATTGTAAGGAATAAGTTAAATAAAGCTTAATTAAAATTGTGAGGTGTTTTAAGCTGAGAGTTAAATATTTCAATCATTTATAAAAATAATTTTAAATTGTAAATAATTATTATTAAAATAACTTCTAAATAAATATATTTTAAATATTGAAATTTTGATAAATGGTTTTGAAAATATTTTATTCAACGCTGAAAATTTGTTTAAAATTATACAATATGTAATATGATAAATACTTGGAATTATGTCGTTAACTTTTTAACCGGATTTAAAAACTAATTTAGAAGATGTGTTAGCAGCTTCTAATAAAAATAATTAACTAATTTAAATATTGTGTATTAATTAATTTAGAATTTCATAAGTATAGTATGTAAATAATAATTGTAAATATTATATTAATAATTTAAATGTAAGTATAATTATAATATAATTATATAATTTTAATTAATAGAATGATTGTAGAATGATGTTTTCTTGCTCAAGATATTGTTGGCCTTAAATAATCCTCTTGTTTAAATATTGTGAATAAGAATAAATATTTGAATTTCGATTCTTTAAGTAATTTAAATGGATATAATATATTCTCTATTCACACAGTCTAACAACAATTTCAGTTTAAAAGTTATCAAATATTTATAGAACCTCATATAGAACCCTAGTGACACCTTACTAATGTGATTGAAAGTTGTTTTAGGTTTTAATGCCATGTAAGTGGATAATTATTTTGAAGTCAAACTAATCGCAAGTATTTTAAAAATGATTGGTATTGTTGTGACTATATAAAAGATATGAAATAAAAAGTTTTAAAATAATTACAATTATCAAAATCAATTAAAAAATAATTAAAATTTGACAAAAATAAAAATAAATATTTTTCGGAGTGGGAGGGAGTGATAGTCTGTGACAAATAAGATTTTGAAGACTAATAAAATAATTTTAAACTGATTAAAGGTCTTTAAAAAAGTTAGGAGTTCAAAATCAAATTAATTAATTAATAAATTGATTTTAAGGCAAGTCATTAATCATGAGGTACCAAGCTGAATGTTAGCTTAATGATTTGTTGAGAATTGTCCTAATGGACATTAAATATTTCATCTGCTTTAGTTCTTAGGCAGAGATTAATGGGAAAAAAAGTGTTATTTAAGCAGATATAAACAAATATGAAACTCTATTTGGAGAGAAATATTGCTAATTGAAACTTATTGAATAGAGTGAACGAAGCAAGGAGTCAGTGGCGTACCAAGGATTTCTGGGGCCCTTGTGCAGATTTTGGGACGCACAAAATATTTGTCGAACGAAGTGATCCGAGGAACCAAACCATAGGCAGGCTTGGTTGCTGTCTTAATAAAAACAAAACAAACGCCAAAGCGATGCTTGGTTTGATGACAATCGGGGAATTTATAATGCTCGAACGTATAAATTTTACTAATTTTTCGTCATGGGCCCTTGTGCCGTGCACAACCTGCACAACCTATTGCTACGCCACTGCAAGGAGTACTTGAGAGAAGAGAAATAAACAAGATTGTGTTTATATTTCGAAAGTGATACCCATCGGTCATTTACTCATTTGTGTAACAATATAACTTTTTTGAACAATTTGGAAATAAACATTTTGTTGGGATTTGAATTTTATTTCTCTGATTGCTGAACACGAGGAGTCAGATCGAAATTTTGTTCCATCAACAAACATTTAAATATTCCAACATTAATATCATAAATGTTTCATTTCTGTTATGAACAGTCATATTTTATATAAAATAATATGAAAAATACTAAGTTCATGTACGTAAAATATTGTGCAAACACTTCGGATACAGAAACAATTCTATAATTCAATTTACCCAGCTATTTATCTAGCTTTCTTTTGAAATCTTTATATCCTTCAGAATACGGCAATACCATCGTATATTTTGGCTCATCTTGTTTGTTAGTATCAATATTCACTACATCATTCGACATATCAGTCAATTTACATTCATTCATACTACGATCCTTAGCAGTATTCATACATTTATCAACAAGTCTCTTTCAACGTTAACAATAAAAACCGTTTTGAGTAGCCATTTTTCACCAGTAATTCAACTAATTTATCTACACTTTTTACTGAATTTTTAAAAGTTGAAGATTAGCACCATGATCGATAAACCAATCCTTTCACCATATTTCTCTTGTATTTAAATTCTCAAAAACATTTTGGGGTAGTAAAGAGCAGTGATTCTCAAACATTTTTGGCCAAGGCACCCTTGCCGGACATACAAGGTTTTAGGGTACACCATTTGATTTTTTTCTAAAAAGATGAAAATTGTATATAAAAACCTTTAAACCTAAATTATTAAAATTTTTACCTCATTTAGTTAAAAATTTAGAGAACAAAAATCGCCAAGAATGAGCTTAATAAATTTATTAATGCGTTGAATGATACTGCTTCGAAAAATCTTCAGCAAGTTTCCGTACATCAACAGAATGTTACTTAGTTTTAATCTTAAATCTCCTGATCCAGCCAACTTGTTTCTGTACTTATTTTTAATATATGCATTGGTCGAAAATACCGATTCGCACAAGTAAGTTGTGTTGAAAAGAAGAAGTTTCTTGATTGCAAGTGTTCCAATATGCATCTTTTCTGAATAAATCTGCATCCAAAGCTCTTCTCGAGTTAACTCACGGTTCTTAATTTTCAAATCACTATCTTGGCCAATCCTAAGTAAATCTTTAAAATCTTCGTTCGACATAACTCGAGTTTTCTGGTCGGGCTCGACTGAAAACGGATCTTTTAACCAGAAATACGTGTCTGGAGCATCAATATTTGGAAAATAATCTTGAATGCTTGTTTCCAAATCCTGTAAATGAGAAATTATTGTCTTTAAAAATCCGTATTTGATTCTATTTTAATGTTGATGTTCCTTTTTCTAATAACCTCATTTAATCTAGGAAAGACTGTCACGTCTTTCTCTTTGACATTATCCTTGAAGAAAGCAAAAGTTTCGATTTTTACCTTGTAAAGATGTCATGATTTCATTTAATGAATCAAAAATTTCTGCCAGATAACAGAGTTTGAGACTCCAATTGACACAGATATAGCTGTTGAATAAAATTCTGATTCGAGAAAGTTGCCTTTAAAGCCTCCCGCATTTCTACCAATCTGACAAGTATATTTCCACGTGAAAGCCAGCGCACTTCAGTATGCAAAAGGAGCTGATGGTGTTCCATTCCCATCTCTTCAGCAGTAAGCTTCAGAAGGTGTGACTGAAGCGGCCTACTCTTCACGTAATTGATCATTTTGACAGCTTCAAGAACAGATTGTAGCTCAGAAGGCATTCTTTTGGTTGCCAATGCATGCCTATGAATGATGCAGTGGCTGCTTGTTGCATTCTTTGCTATTTCTTTATCCTAGATACAGCGCCTTTGACTGTTCCAATCATAGCTGCTCCGCCATCACTACAAATATAAATACACTTTACCCATTCAATTTGTTTCTCATTAAAATAATTAAAAATGGAATTGAAAATATCTTCTCCTGTTGAATTTTTCTTAAGAACATCGCAGAGCAAAAGTTCTTCTTCTATCCGCTTTTCATACGGATATCTTACAAATACTAAAAGAATCGCGAGTCCAGAAACGTCCGTACTTTCGTCCAATTGAATGGCAAAAAAATCAGTGTTCTTTAATCTTACTATCAATTCATTTTCAAGTGAATTAGCAATGCACTTGATTCTACTTGACACAGTGCGGTTCGATAACTGTAAAACTTCAAATTGTTGGGATGTTTGATTCCCAAGCCACTTCAATCATACACGGTTTGAAAAAATCCTCAGCAATCGTGTAAGGTTTCCCGCCTTGGCAATTTGCAGGCTCACGATAAAAGAAGCTTCTGTTGCCCTCTTAAATTTTATCATTTGCAGGCTTAAAAAGGCTTTTCATCATTTTGACCTTATCTCAGAAAGAAGCAGCAAGGCGAATAAAGGTTTCGGTGCCATTATCAAGAAGATGCGGATGATCTGATGCAACGTGCTTTTTTAGTTTAGAAGGCACAAGTGAACCATTGCAAAAAGGTTTTTCACAAACAACACATTTTGCTTTTTGCTTTAGGATATTCTTCAATCCCAAGCTCAACAAAACCAAATCTTGGTAAATATGTTGGATTGTATTTCCTTTTTTCGGCATTGAATCGTCCTGTTGTTCTTGGCTTTCGAAGTTTGATTTTTTGTTGCTGCAATATATGAGAGTTAATCGGCAAAGAAGACGAGTCTTTTTTGTCAGAAGAGATTGTTCGTATTAGGAGATACTTTACTGTTAGATTCGTTTTCATTTTTATTGATCTTTTTTACCCAATTGTTCATCCTTAAATGGGTTCTCGTTTATTGAAAATTTTTAACTAAATAAAAAGTCTTAAATATTTTTTTAAAACTGTTTTAATTTCATCTAATCTGTTATAAGTCAAATAAAATAATTAATCAATAAGGCGCCCCATTTGTATATATTTGGAATGCTAAATGTAAGTATTTATTATATAATTTTAGCAAATTTTCCACTTTATAAGAAAATATTTAAATAATTTAATTTAACTATATTTGTAAATAATTTAAATAAGCTTTAATAATATTTAATAATATTTAATAATATTTTGAAAATAATATTAATATGAAAATTACTGAATTAAAAATGTTCAAAAGTGAAACTAAAAGATAAATATAATATTTTGAAAATAATTTGTAATAAACTTTCTAATTCAAATAAATGTTTCTTCGTGGAATGACTATATTTAATCAAATTTTCTTTAAACATTTTAAATATATTTTTAATGATTTATTTAACCATAAATATTTATTACAGAATTTTTTGGCATATCAATTTAATAAATGTGAGCTCATATATTTATTTTTGTTGTTATTATTTATTGCTATAATTTAAAATAAAAATTATGGTACATAAACCGGGTATCCCTTATGGTTGTGTTATGAATATTAAAAATATATAAAACATGTAAAATAATAGTAGAAATGAATAATAAAAAAGAAAATAAATAAAATAAAAATAAATAATTAGGAATTAAGTGATTTAATAAAGTGATTAATTAATAAAATATAATTAAAAATTAATATTAATAAAAAAATAATAATTACTCTTAATTCAAAATCTACTTTGTCATCTGAATGGAATGAAATATTTATCGATGACTAGCAAAGGGGTTACCAAATAATTATGTGGCATTGACACTTTACCTACTTAGGAAAACATGGTAATGAAATTCTATAAGTTAGATGTGATTTTGAAAAGTCGAAGAGTATATTATGGGAAAAGATCCATTGTCAGTTCAAGTTCGAGCCAGAGCATGTTAAACTTCGCACCCAAATATGCCAATGGCATTGGAAAGGTTAAGAATCAAATTTTAATGTATTAAAATAACTTTTAGAATCCAAATCTTACCATTGCTGAAGATGTCTGTAATAATATTTTGGAAATAATTTACGATTGATTTCAGTTTAACAATAAGTGCAAAATCTGCATTAGCAAATTAATTCGAGATTATAAAACACAAATTTCTCATCTTTCAAAGACAAATTAGGACAATTAATGAAAAAAAAGAAAAGACAATATTAGAATGAAAATGAAGTGAAAATGAAAAAGGATACGAACACGGTATATTTACACAATATAAATCTTATAACTAAACAATACCTTATTTCATTACCTTAAACATTACATTATTTAAATAAAATATGAGAGTTAACTAAAAGTTATCAATTAATTTATTAATATTATTATTTGTTTTAACAATTATAATAAATTATTATTTATTATTATTATTATTAAGATTATTATTTGATGATATTTCATTTATTTTCAAAATTTTTAATTCTATGCAACACAAATTTTCGGTTTTATTTTTAATAAAAGTTATTGATCAACAATTGAATCTCGGGAAAATAAATAAAATTTTATCAAAAAACAAAAGAGATCACAGGTGACCAAAATAATAAAACATTTTACTAATAATATTATTATTATTATTTTTTAATTTATTATTATTTATTTATTAATAAGATGTTTTTACTGTGACAATTAAATAAAATATTCTTCTTTTGTGTATTCAAAAAATCAAGATATAAATATTTTATTACCGTTTGCTTATAAATTTATTGTTACCAGATGTCACAGAACAATTATTATTAAATATATTTTTAATAAAATAAAATTTGAAAATAATTAAATCTTTAAATATAAATATCTGAATCTCTGGATTTTATTGTTGCGTTTAAAATATAAATAAGCGCAATCAGTTTTAGCTCTTTCAAGCGTTTATAAAAACATTTTCTTTGAATCATAAGTAAAAAGTAAGCACCAGTTTGTGCAGTGAAGTAATGCAAATGAAAATGATGTGAACATTTTCTGACCCTAAAATAACAAGTTCAATTGAAAATAAGTTAAAGCTTTAAGGATAAAATGATTCAAGAATGAAAAATTCGACTTTAGATTTTCAAATAGTTTATGGCATCCACAGTCCTGATGTTTTTTCGGGAAATTGAATTCAAAATATATGTAATTCTTTTCTATTGGTTATTGTACAATCTCAAATTCGTTCTTTTCTTTAAATTCTTTGAGACTATTGTTGAACAGCTTGGAATAATTTTTATCCTAAACTTTCGTTGATTCAGCTCTAAGTTTTGTGTTTATACAACATGTGAATAAGGTCTTAATCAAATTTGATTGCCTAATGATAGATAAATTTTGAACAACAACAAATGCACTACATAATTTTGCTTAGAATTACTGTTCTTGGATTCTTTCAGCATACTCAAAGATTTGAATTAATCAAAGAATTGATCATCATTTTCCGAAATGTATTGTAATTGGTTTAAGTCCATTTAATAGATACATACTTCATAACCTTCGGTTTGTGAAAATTTTAGATTTTTAGATAAAACTGTAGTGCCAGAAACATGATATTGACTCGCATACACATATTTGTAGCATTAAGAGATATTTTCATATTATTTAAGAAAAACAACTTTCGTGTTTTACAGCAAAAATAGGAGATTTTCACTTTAACATTATTCATACATATTCACACGGATCATTTGAACTTGTTCGCACACCTCCAAAGATGTTCATGAAAGTCGATGCGTTAATTGTGAAATTGAAATACGAAACAATCAAAGAACGGCATTGGATAATGCATTTGAGAAAATTATATGAAAACTGGTCACTAAATGAACTACGACTCGGAAAAGTGTGGGATATTGAATTTGTAAAAAATGAAGAAATAATACGGGAGATATCACACCTATATAAAATAAAATGTGACAGTTGCTTAACCAAATATGACGATAGTGAGTGAAAAATCCATATTGATGATGTCTCAAAAAAGGTGTACGGTGAAGTAGCCGACATTATAGAAAGATGGGTATGTGAGGGTTATAAAGAATTGAGTAGTGAAAGAAAATTATTGAGACCAATAACTAAGGTTTGAATTAGGTTGTTCATTCGCTGGAAGGAAATCAAGGAAGGAGGAAATATTTCGACCAGTCAGATGAAGGAATAACTTTTCCATCTGACTAGCTGTGTAATTTTGGGCTCGCGTCTGAGTGCGCGTTGTTGTTAATTGATTCTTCGTGTATGTGTGCGCACACAGACGCGGACAATGTTTTTTTGATGTAATTCGAATTGATTTTTAGAATTATAATTGGTTTTGAATTAATTCGAGAATTTTTGAAATTATTTTGGATTATGGTTGTTTCTTGTTTGAAATGCTTGGAAAATATGTCAACGGATTTTGATTTTGAATTTAATGATGAAGATAAAGAAGATCGAATGCTGAAAAGAATGTATTTCACTGAATTAATGGAACAAGAAGAGAGAAAGTTATATATATATATATATATATATATATATATATATATATATATATATATATATATATATATATATATATATATATATATATATATATATATATATATATATATATATATATATATATATATATATATATATATATATATATATATATATATTATATATAATAAAAGTAAAAAAGTGAATCTTTAAGAAAAGTAATAAAATGGTTTCAAATTGTATTATATGATATTTAACTACATATAATGTGTCGAGTTATTTTAAATCATGCCTTGCTCATCCCTGATTTAAACAAATGTTAATTTCGTTTCACTTATGATGGTATTTTTTCCTTGAACTTGAACGTTAAATGTGATTAATTTTTACTTTTTATTTGAAAGTATTTATTGAAAATAACATTCGTATTTATGAAATAAATAGTTTTACACATTTTCAAGAAAAATTAATTTTTAGTCTTGGCTTTACAAAATATCACACGTCAAACTGGACAAAGTTAATCAGATAATTTAATCTGACTAACTTGACTGATTGAGATTTTCAATGATGTTTTTTTATTTTTATATATTTTTTATTTAATATAAATTGAATTGAAAAATCTTTCTTCGAATATTTGACTGACTTCATTGGTTTCTGAAAATTTTGAAACAGAAAAGGAAGCAATTATTTTTTTAACAGAAGAAAACAAACACTATATTAGAATAGGTACAAGAAACAAGTGGAGCATTTGGGAATTTCAATTGTGTAAATTAATAAATATTTTATACAATTATTATTTAAGTTTTATTATAAAATCTATTAACCCTTGATTGCATGATTTTTTTATTTATTTTGATTAAAATAAAATAATGTTCCTTTGACTGAATGTATTATCATAAAAATAATTTGAAAAATCTAACTAAATCTAACTAAATCCGTTAAACAGCTTTGTAGCTCACAAGCAACACTATGAAATGGTTAGTTCTCATTTATTTTAGGCGATCTAAACGTGAAATTCTAGTATGTTGCAAATTTGCTACACAATACAATTAAGGGGTAAACTAATTGAAGGTTTAAAATTAAATCATAATAAATTATAATCAATTGCCAAAGTTTCAAATTAATTTTTATTAAAATTATTTTCATTAAATTTTTATTGCTTGTATTTAATTCAATATTGACAATGCCTCAAGAAAAACTTTAGAAATCATTGTTTTAAAAATCAAGAATTTTGATTAGAAAATATTTAAAATAAAAGTTTATTTAAATGTTATTTTTAAAAATTTATTTAAGAAGTTGTAAGAACGTAGCAATATTAAAAACATAATTAAAGAACAGTACTTTTAATATTTTTAATTAATTAAAATAAATTATAAAATAATTATAAATATTTATATAAATTAAACGGTGTTACTAATAAACTTTTAAACCGTATGTGTAAATCTTGAATTTTTAATTAATAAGAAAATTGTGTTGATTTTTTTTGTATCCTTTAATCGTTATTTTATTATCTAAGATAAAGTTTAATAACATTCTTTATACAAAATCTATAATGATATTTTGTAATTCAAAATTAATAATATTATTCCTAATAATTTTCCTTGGCTTCACGTAGCCAAACTTCGATCAGATCGAGTTAAGAAACCCTGCGGTTCCCAATACTTCCTTGAGGCGGACCGCGTATATTTTCTTATAAAAATTACGTATAAATAAGTTTAATTCCAATGTCTATGCCTGACTAAAAGTAACTAAAGGAAGAAACAGCTTAAAATGATTTATTTTAGACTTGCACTAAAATTGAAAGTAATTGTTTGACAAAGAAAACAAAATTGGACATTAGAGGGTAAATGATTGCAAATAGAATATCGAGCTATTGTTTTCTATGCTTACTATTCTTATTTCGACTAACTTGTATTCTGCCTATAATATTACTTTGTTGCATATAATTTATACGCTACTCATCAAAATTATCTTCCTGCTTTCTCTGTGAAATACTTTTAACTTATTCTGGAGCTCTTAATTTTAGTCCTCGTTTCTAGTAGTCGTTTATTTTTTCTTTATATAAATTAATTATGCCTTATTTCAGACCTAAATTTATGACTAAACGTACTGTAATTTATAAACTTTGGTGTATAGCGAGTTACACCAAGTCAATGAACATTTTTGATTTTTATTTAAATTTGAATTTTATTTGAATTTTATGATGCTCAATGGTGAATTTTGTCTGAACAACGTAAAGAGACAAATACAATGGCGTTTTATTCTAAGATCACAAACTTTGGCTCATTCTAGGACTTCACCAGTCGTATTTAGGATTCTAAAATTAAGATTTCAGCTATGAGAAAATATTTTTTTAGCACAGTTGAATCTATAGTTGGTTCATGTGAAATTGTAAAAGATGGTTTAATATCGAAGTTTTGATACTTCCATAAATTTTGACTAAAGTGTGACTGAAAGCAGGCATCTTTTAAATCCAGCATCACCAGTTGACATCCACACCCATAATCTGCCGTCATTTCTTTAAGATTTTGCCACATAATCCAAAAATAGAAATATATATATATATATATATACATTGGAAGTACACTCAGGACTTTGCACCAAAGAGTTAAAGAACATATAGATCCTGGTGTAAAATTCTCGATAAACAGACATCTCCAACAATGTCAACCAACAGAGGAAAGAAAAAATATTTCAATCGAAATCATAGCTAATGAAAACATCCAAAAAAATGTCAGATTCAAAGAAGCAATTCTCATCATAAACAGACGGCCAAAAATCAACACTAAAGAAGAAATCAATGAAATCATCAATTTGATCTGTTGTCATTGAACTTGAGAATAACTGATAATATATAAAAACTATAATAAATTAATAAAAGTAATAATGAAATAATATAAAAAATTTTAGGAAATATACTTTCAAAAGATAGGATTTAAAAATCAAAATTGACACATTTATTGAATTATTTAAATAGCGTATATAAATAGTTATTAGAGGCTTTATTTTTAAATATTTTGAAATATTTCATTAGGCTTCTAAAAGCTAATTATAGAAGCTTTAAAAATTTTAAAAATTTAAGTTTGTGTACTTTTAAATTTTAAGTGAAATTTATTTTACTTTAATTTGAATTTGAATTTTAAATAAAATTTTTAAAAATTCAGAAAAAGAAAGTATATCATTATATTATATTATATTTATAACCAATGAGAATTAAGAAAAAGGAAATAAAAGAAAGATAGAAATATTTTCGGGAAGAAGATTGCTAAATTCCAGGAGATTGACAAGGACTATCTTATAGTCGAAATTTTTTGCATTAGATACATTTCAATTCATTTTCAGCAAAAGGCTTAAATTATTACTTTAGTGTTTTATATTATTATTATTATTATTATTATTATTATTATTATTATTATTATTATTATTATTATTATTATTATTATTATTATTATTATTATTATTATTATTATTATTATTATTATTATTATTATTATTATTATTATTATTATTATTATTATTATTATTATTATTATAGTTGTTTAATTTGTTGTTTATATGAACAATAAATTTTAAAAGAAATAATTTTTTCGTATCGAAGAATTTAGTAACGTAATTGGCTTAATAAAGTCTTTTACTAGTACCATTTAGTATCGAGATATTTTGTTTAAATCTAGTCGACGTCATCTATTGGTTGTTGACTTATTCAATGATCTAATTTGTATTGTCGCTAATAAACAAAAATTTTCATTTAATGATTTTGTATTAATTTTCCATTTAATAATTTGGCATGCTCGAAATGTATAAAGATAATTTAACCGACAAGGAGTTTATAAGCCTCGAACAAGGTCCACAAAGAGATCCACTGAATTTGCTAATCCCGTTCAATACTATTTATGTCGTTCTGATTTTTGTAGGTGTTTTTGGAAATTGTATAACTTGTAGAGTTATATTGCATTTTAAAATAATGAGAACACCAACAAATTATTACCTATTGAATCTCGGAATCGCTGACTTAAGTGTGCTTATTTTGGGTTTGACCCAAGACTTCTATTTGACATGGTCCCATTATCCATATCCGTTTGGAAATTTCGGTTGCATCGTTAAATCCCTGTTATCGGAAATGGGAATGTGCACTTCGGTTTTAACTGCTACAGGATTCACAATAGAAAGATACATAGCTATATGTCACCCTTTATTGAAACCGTCAGAAAGTAATAATAGACAGAGGACAATTAAAATAATTGCTTGTATTTGGATAACATCGTTTCTTTGCAGTATGCCGCTTGCTTTACAAATGGGTCTCCAGCAACTTAAGAGAAATGATTCCTCTACAAATTTTACTCAGCAGCTATTAGAAGATTCAACAGTTTGTACCCAAATCGTAAGTGAATTTATAAGTTTGACTTATAATTTATTTGCTTTGAAATGTTATTAAATATTAAAACCCCATTTAGTTTAATTAGATTGACTTCAATTTATTATGCTAAAATCATTTAATTTCATATACCTTTATTAAAAGGTGTAAATGAAGTGATTAACTCGACCTTTGCATTTTTAATATTTTAGTGATGCCAAACAGGGCTTGTCAGAATTTTTAAAAAATCATATCGGGAGTAAAAATAAATTCATTTATATTTATTACTAGCTGCTGGGGTACCCGGCGTTGCACGATTTAAAAAATAGTAAACAAATTCAAAATAATGAAATTTATGTCACTTCATTCATTTAAAAAAAATTATTTAAAAAATACATTAAAATTTAATTAAAAAAAAGTACATGTAATTTATATATCACCTATGATAAAGTAAGGTAAGGGTACCCTAGGGGTGGTCACCTGGGGTTCAAACATAGGCTATGTCTCTATTCAAATGAGGGTCACATGCAAAATTTCAGCACCCTAGGTCCAACGGTGGGGAATTCTATGGGTAACAAACAAACTTTCATCTTTATATATTAGATTGTTTTATCCAAAGTAATAAATATATTGTGAAATATAACAAAAATTTAAATCTTGAATTTTTTGTATTATAAACTAAAAAAAATAAGTTTATGTAATAAAAAACAATTAAAAAATTTTCTGTAAAAACCCAACAACAAATCTCAATTTACAAAATAACGAGCAATAAATAAGATAAAAACCAACGAGTAAACAAACAAAATTACCCCGTTTAATTTAATTTTATTTTCAAAATAGTTTCGTGTAATTTTATGAAATTTGTTTACATAACAGACGACGAAAAGAGGTTTTCAATGACTTTTAGTCTTTTAATTAATATTTTTTTATGCATATGAGATTCATTTTATTAAAGAAATTACCAAGTAATGACTTTTAATTTCATTTGGTTATTTTGAAATCATTTCTGTCTAAAACTCGGCGTAATATCCTTGAAGGAATGTCTATTACAGATTGATCTTAACAAATTAGGTATAAATGTCCTTTTTCTATATTCTAAGAATTTTTAATTTTTAATTGAATTTTGTTATTATTATTTCGAAATATTGCAATTATATTTATTTATCAAAAATTAACATTTTATGTATATAAATAAATATAATTTTTTTTCTCTTAATTTTTATAATATCTTATATCATAGGCTTTAACTATATTTCCAAAGATTTCCTAATCGAAAACTGAAAGTTTCTTATTACATTATTTCTTCATCATTTACTTGATAATTAAAATTGATTCTCAACTTTCGATGTCATTATTTTTAAAATGCAAACAAAAAAACTTTAAAAGTAATTTTATTAAAATTAATCTAATAACAAAAAGTAAAAGTATCTCTAACATTTTCCTTAAAAATTTCAACAAACATTAACTTCGTAGAAAAAAATTGATTATTTTTGTCATTTTCCATGGAAAATATTTTATATTCCGGACAAAATTTATTTTTCACAAAAAAGATAATATCCGAACTCATCTATTGGCAGATTAAAAGAAAGTTTTGAAAAACTAATTAAATTCATTGACTTAGCTAGTTTCTGATGTCACTTTGAATTTATATGTGCAGAAAAATTGTTTTAATTTTGCAATTGAGTTTGTTTTAATAAATAAAAATTTATCAATATTCATTTATCGAATATTTCAATTTTAAAACATTTCATAGGTTCCTAAATATATATTTTTTTATTAAATATTTTATTGTAGAATTTGAGAAATCAAAAGATAAAAATATTGAATTTCCAATAAATAAATCAAATTTAAACTGACTATTGTTTTTATATAATTTTATTGAAAATAAAGTGATTTATTCTTAAATATTTAATTAAATATTTAGCTTTTATTAATACAGGGTGGGCCAAAAGTAACGCTCTATTTTATATATATTAAATTTTTTAATCTTAATCCCATTTTTTAAAATTAATCCCATATTCTAATAGCACGTGTTTCATATTTTTTCCATGCCAATCCTTAACACTTTAGAAAGAACCAAACTGATAGAAATGTATTATTCTAACGGAAAGTCGATTATTCTGACTCAAAGATCGTTTGCAAAATATTTTAATGTATCAAAATATCCTTCAAGATCCACTATTTTTCGACTTGTATCAAAGTTTGAAACATCGGGATCTGTTATAAACCTTCCAAAGATAGGACGACCAAGGAGTAGTGAATAGTAAGGACTCCAGGACACTTTCAAGGTTATCCAAATGTCCAGATCAAATATAGGTCAATCGAATCATTTTATTTATTTATTATTATT
>CAUHTR010008148.1:0-48882 GCA_959609185.1 Schmidtea polychroa | reverse complement strand
TAGTGATAATTTAAGCCTTTTGCTGCAAATAATGTATTTAATTAAAATATTTCGACTATAAGATAGTTCTTATCAATCTCCTGGAATTTAGCAATGTTCTTCCCCAAAATACCTTTCAATCTTTCTTTTATTTCCTTTCTCTTAATTCTCATTGGTTGTAAATATAATGAATATTTTTATTAAAAACTTTTAAAATTTTACTAAAAATTAAAATTAAAAATAACAAAATAAAATAAATACCATTTAAAATTCCAAAATGACACAAACTAAAAATTTTTAAATTTTTTTATATAGCTTCTATAATTAGCTTCCAGAAGCCTAATAAAATATTTGAAAATATTCTAAATAAAGCCTCCAATAACCACTTATATATGCTATTTAAATATTTCAATAAATGTGTCAATTTTGATTTTCAAATCCTATTTTTTAAAATTTTCTATATTCTAATTATTACTTTTTATTACTTTTTTTAATTATTACTTTTTTAAATTTCTTTATATATTGTCAGTTATTCTCAAGGTCAGTGACAACAGATCAAATTTATGATTTCATTGATTTCTTCTTTAGTGTTGATCTTTGGCTGTCTGTTTATGATGAGAATTGCTTCTTTGAATCTGACATTTTTCTTTTGGATGTTTCCATTAGCTATGATTTCTATTGAAATATTTTTTCTTTCCTCTGTTGGCTGACACTGCCGGAGATGTCTGCCCATCGAGGATGTTCCACCAGGATCTAGATGTTCTTTAACTCTTTGGTGCAAGGTACTTCCAATGTAGATTTGATGCAATAGACGATGATTTTTCTAAAGCACATATCTTTCGGTGTCTGGCAGTTTTCCATTGTGCAATTGTTTTCTCTATTTATGTTGCCTGTTAGAGCCCTTCTCAATGTCCAGGATTTATGTGCTATCCAAATTGGAAGGCCGGTACGTTTAAGTTCTTTCAGGATCTTGAAGTCGAGTGTGTCACTGATGAATGGGATATTCAGATGGAAATATTTCTGATTCTTTTGTGTTAATTCCCTAGATCTTCTTGGGGTAGAATTCATTCTTTCAATGTCCTCACCTTGGTATCCGTTTCGGTGGAGGATTTTATTGAAATTTGATTGTTCTTTAAAGTTTTCGTTTTTTTTCCGTGTATCGATTGGCTATTCTTCGTTTCTCGTTTCTTATGACATGTACTTTCTGTAAGTATGGAAGCGCTGATCTTTGGTGCATAAATATTTCTTTGCGAGCTGGTTTTCTGTAGAACCCGTATGTTGCAGTATTTGATTTTATTTTAATTCTCAATCCAATAAATTGAGGGATCCATCTTCTTCCGGATATTCGATTTCGAACTTAATATCTCGGTGAGCCGCATTTAATGTATGAAATATTTCCTCCGCTTTTTTTTCTGCTTTTGGTCGTGATGAAGATATCATCTACATATCTTGCATAGAACCGATGGGTTGTATGGTCCTCAGTGTCTGTCGTTCGAGATTATCCATAAAGATGATTGCTAGCAGTCCTGATATGCTAGAACCCATAGGCAGACCTTTAACTTGTTTATAGATATTTTGCTCAAAGGTAAAATAGGTGTTCTCGAGGATAACAGTAAGTAGTTTGGTGATATTCTCGATATTCATTTCCTTTATTAACCCTCCAGAGGGCGCGTTGGGTTTCACAGACCCAGACGATCTTTTTTTGCGTAAAAAAAATTTTTGTGGCGTAGCATCAATTCAGAACATTCTGTAGCTGATTCATTTCAGCTTTACTTTAATTTCGACCAAAATCATTAATACATTATTAAATCATTATAATTTTAGACAACAGTCTTTACTATTTTTTACTATTTTTTATTTTGATGTTGCCGAGGTGTTCGTAACCAGCTTCACAGTAACGATTCTTCTCTATAATGCAAAATCCTCACCACTTGTCACTTGGTAAGTAAACGTATGGGTTTTTTTGCTGCAAAGTATATATGTTACAGTGAATTTGTATTACCAGTGAGAATATATTTATACTAACGTTTCAGTGAATTCATATCCGAATACGTTTTCACCAGTGGAAATATATTTCTACTGGTGAAAATATAACTTCACTACCAAGTTTTAGTGAATGTGTATTCTACCCTAACCTATAATTGAATGTTAGTTTGTTTTTTTGTTTTCATTTAAAATACGCATCTAAGTAGATTAAGATATGGAAATGAATTCAATTCGAATTATTTTACGGTTTAGTTATCAAAATAATTTTTATATTCGATGGAAATGCTATTTCTGATTTCTCAAAATTAGGACCTATCGGTCAACCGCTCCAGTTATTTCTAGTGTGTAGACTACCCGAGTTGGTAGGGCGACACATCGACACTTATGGCCAAATATTTCCACACGGCTTGTCAATGAATACAAACTCACGAAATGTAACCAGTGAATTTGTATCTTCATTGTTAGATATACATTCACTGACCGGTTTAGCGAAAATATATTCTCACTGGTCATACAAATTCACTGTAACATATATATTTAATAAAATGAAATATTTATCGATTAGAACAATAATCATTAGCAATTTCGATAATATTATAACATTGATTAGATTATTGAGGCATAAAAGCTTATATTTTCATTTACTTGTTTAATATTATTATCATTATTATTATTATTACTATTATTATAAAATGATGATTTCTTGGTAGCAGCATTTATTATTTAAAACAATAAAATGATAATTTAAGCCTTTTGCTGCAAATAATATATCTAATGAAAGATTGACAAGTACTTTCTTATAGTCGAAAATTTTTTCATTAAATATATTATTTGCAGCAAAAGGCTTAAATTATCATTTTATTGTTTTATTATTATTATTATTATTATTATTATTATTATTATTATTATTATTATTATTATTATTATTATTACCACCTCTCCGGGCTTAACTATTATTTTTTGGACGACTAAAGTAAAATTGAATATGCACAAAATTATGTCGACTCCTCGCGGCAGCCGTTACAACTAACACTCTTTCGCGCCAAAACATCGCTACTGCGGAGACGATCGACACACAAATTTGATTGCACCGTTCATATTAGCACGTGGATAGAGAATCTCTTTTGTGTCTGTTCAGTCAGTGCTACATTGATGATATCTTAGTCTAGTTTGATAATCCGTGTTGATCGATGATAAATGGTTAGTTATATTGATAGCTATATTACACGTAGTCAAATTAATGCTGATTTTAATAGGCTGATAAAAATTCTATTCTATTAATATTAGTGCCGATACTAGGATTGTCACCTCTCTGGGTTTCAGTGGGTTATCTCCGGGCGAGACCCAGATCTGAGGTGGCAACCCTAGTAGCTGGATTAATTACATATCAATAATTAAATGATAATATAAACCTTTTGCTGCGAATAATATATTTCGTTTTGAATTGTAAATGATATTTAATTAAAAAATTTAAATTTTAAATTCTTTACAAAAAAGAGTTTATTATTATTTTTAACCTATGAGAAGTAAGAAAATGAAAATAAAAGGGAAGATCAAAAAGTATTTTGAAAATAGAAGAAACCAAATTTCAGTAAATTGACAAGGACTATCGTATAGTCGAAAATTTTTTCATTTGTATTAAATATATTCGCAGCAAAAGGCCTAAATTATCATTTAATTGTTTAATATTATTATTATTATTATTATTTTATTATTATTATTGTATTTATTAAAAAATTGGCTATGAATCAGTAAAGATATCGATGTTTTTTATATACACGAATTTTTGGCATACCCTTCAAGTGATTTCGTGAATATAAAAAAACGCCGATATCTTTCAGATACTGATTCATAGTCAATTTTTTAATATATACAATGCCAACTGAAAAGAAATCAAATGTGAAAATCGAAAGAAGTTCTTATAATATTACTATTGGTTATATTTTATATTTATATTTATTATATTAATTATTTTAATTAATTAATATTATTAATTATTATTAATAATATTATTTTTTAATTTATATTTTTATTACTTATATTTTGTGTTAAGCAGGCACACTTTTAATATATATGATATAATACAAAAACGCTTCTTAGTTTTAAAAATTAAAAAGGAAAGTGTGTTTTTGGTATTTTTAGTTGACGAAAGATTTTTTAGTGGTTAAGTGAAAGACTCGATGGGGCAGCATGAATTTTGAGAAACATTTTTGATTTTAACGTTAAAAGCAAATAAATTTTCGATATGGGTTTAGACTCTATAAACTACATTCAGATATTTGTAACAACTTAAACGGGTTAAACGATTACACTTGAAGATAAAGAGAGAATCTCATTTGATCAGGAATAATTAATCTTTAGTGGAAAGCCATTAGAAAGTTGGCGAAATTTATCTATAAAAGGATCACTAATAGAGATCAACCATCCTTTTGGTTATAAGTTATTTTGGCAGAACCTGTGACATTTTAGCAAGAAATGCTTAAATGGTGCTGTTGGGTGTTGCTGAAAATTCTGAATTGACAAATGAAAAACTACAAACTATCATTATTGAAGTGAAGATATTGTGATCTGTAGGCGACTAATTGTTGCCAGTAAAGATTTTAAAGATGGCGATATTTGAACTCCTAAACATTTTATTAGTTAAGGTTACTAAAGAATAGTTACCTCGCATGAGCTTTTCCCGAAGTCGATGATAATTCGAAGAACATGTTGAATGAGTAAAATGTAAGAGAAAAATTTGGCAGCGATAGAAAAAAGAAATTATTTATGATTGGAAAACTAGAAAAAACAAGGCAACAGAAAGGAACGAGGGAAACTTGATATGGTTACTGTAACAAGAACTGGGCAAGAAACTATGACAGTTTTTTCAAGTTATAAGAGGTATTTCCCGGGAAAATGGATATGTGAGAGTTATAAAGATTTCATGGAAGGAAGGAGAGGTTCTGAAGTCCTGAAATTAAACATTACTGTTGATTCACTAGAATGGATCAGGTAGGATAAAATATTTCAAGTAAAGTTTATGATTATTTTGAAAGATTTGAACTTTTATTTAATATTAATAGAAATAAATTGCGTAGTTTGATTCTGATGGGCTTTTCAATTTATATTATTACTTAAATATTTTCAAAGCTATGATGAAAAATAACATACTAGTGAATATTATAAATGAATATTTTCTAAGTTTAAAATGTGAGAAAGAAGAAATTTATAATTCAATGCAGTTTTTCAACGAGCTTCATAAGAACAATTATTATTATTATTAAGTGATGATTTCTTGGTAGCAGCATTTGTTATTTAAAACAATAAAATGATAATTTGAGCCTTTTTCATTAAATACATTATTTGCAGCAAAAGGCTTAAATTATCATTTTATTGTTTTATTATTATTATTATTATTATTATTATTATTAATAATAATAATAAATAGAATGTCAATTGAAAAGAAATCAGTGGTGAAATTTGAAAAGTTCTTAGAATATTATTAATATTATTATTTATCTAGGGCATAATAATAATAATAATAATAATAATAATAATAATAATAATAATAATAATAATAATAATAATAATATGGACAGCCGTTTTTACTAAATTAATATTACTTATACTTATTAATACTAACTTTCTTTGACATAATACAACATACTACTAATTATAATAAACTTAATAAAATAATTCTTAATTAAATACTGAATATTAATTAAAATTCATATACCAAATACATGAACCGCTTATGATAGAACCAATTCAAGCATTGTGATCAATTCGACTATATAATTATTGTAACTATACTTTACGAATGCGTTCTAAAATAATTTTGTGAGAGAAATATTATTTTCTAATTATCAATAAACAATTCATTCACATGAATGCTTGACCTGAGATTAAATTGAAATTCATACATTTTTCGGTGAGGACAAATTTTGATTTTACTTTATTCTTAATCACTGGTACATTTATTTACATTCGATTTTTTATAAAGTCCACGCGTTACATAATCAAGATTTTTAACTGACTTTACAGTTATATTACCTAGTCAAAATATTTTTTCATTGCTTATTTTTTTATTCACTAGTTGATTATTTATTTGTGTAATCCCTAATAGTTAAAAATGTCATTTCAAAATTTAGGCTTCTTTCAAAATTTTCATGTGATTAATTTTGCAAGGATACATTTTCTTTGAGGCATAATTTTTTTAATTATTTTAAAAATCCATATTTCAATTTTATCCATATTATAGGGACCATATAATAAGTCGTTATTCTACTTACTATAGAGAATTGATTTTATTTATTATAATTCATGACAGAGGAAAATAAAACAAAATAATAAAAATACTAAATGTGTGGGGGGGGGGACAAAAAATAAGACAAAAATGCAACAATATTACATTCGCTTTTACATTTTTGATTTTAACCTTTATTTTATTTTATAAAAATAAAATTTAAATATTATTAATCAGTTCCAATTTATTCAATTCTTAAAAATAATTTATGTGAAGACATTCATTACTAAAATAATTATTTTACGAAAGTTTTTACATAACAAAATATTTTTACAACAGAGGCTTATCTAATAATTTATTTGCTTATCAATAATAATTTTTATTTTTATTCCTAATGGTTTTTTTCTTTTTTTCTTTTTAAATTTTATTATTATTATTATAAATTTTAATAGAATCTAAAAAATGAAGGATTTTGTATAAATTTTTGACTTTGGCATTTAAGACTTATCATGAATAGACGGCTGGTTTTATAAATTTTCCTTGTACATATTTTGGTGGTGTTTATATGGTTATAATAATTTAACTACAAGCCATTAAACAAAATAATAAAAAATTGAAATAAAATTTATAACTGAAAATAATTGGGGATAAAAATGTCATGAAATGGCATAGTTTGATTGAATTTTTGTAAATATTGGAATCTTTTTATATCTATATTTAGTTGTAATATATATTCTCTAAAATTTGACATAGAAATAAATGTTTGTGTATTATTTGAAAATTAAATTGGAAATTGTCATTAGTATTTTTTGTGTTTTATTATTAAAGGAACAAATTACAGAATTGTACTTGGAATTTAAAATAAAAAATTTATTGCTTCAGAATTTGCTTATAATTTGATTATTGAAATATCACAACATATACCCCTTGATCATAGCGATTTAGATCGACAAATTGAGCAACTGAAGCAATGTAAATTAATTTTTGAAATGGAGGTTAAGGTGTTATGTTCCAAAGCTAAATAGATTTTAATGGAAAAAAGTAATGTTCAGATAGTCGAATTTCCAGTAATTTTATGTAGACATATTCACTGGCAGTTTTTTTGACGAATAGCGGTTATATTCCGAACACAAATCATTTGTTTCTCGGGTATTTTGTTGATCATGGGTTTTACTGCGTTGAAACAATTTAACTGTTGCTTGCCTACATATTCATATGACATACATGTAACTCCAGCATACATTTTTGCAATTTCAACCAAAAATGGTAGACTTAAGACAAAATTAATTAAAAAATAAAAATAAAAAATGTATCATTCAAATGTGCATTCAAAACACTAGATATATTAGTAAATTAATTTAAACAAAAATAACAACAATCGATGACTATTTATAAGTTTTATAAGTAGTAGCCAGGTTTTATAAGCACGCAGGCGGCCGTCTGAAAGGGCGGCAAATTTAAAATAAAAACCATTGCAAAAAAAATTTCATTTTGTAAAATAAAAAAAAATACGACTATTTTGTCATTGAACACACTTCAGCTCAATTTTCATATACCTGTCATTATCTTGTCAAAGTCATTTAGTGTTTTAATTTTTGAACCAAATCAACATTTCAAGTTTTAAAATTTATTAAAAACAATAAAAAGATTTTTATTTAAAAAAAATTAGAGATATACCTTACGATTTGTTAGATTAGAAAGCAGGATTTATTATAGAATTTGGTAACTATAATGCAATGTTTTCTATATTTTTGTTAACCAATATTGTTATGGTGTACGTTAGATATTTATTATTTGTATGATTAGATATGTTTCAGGAACGTTTTGCAATTGAACATGAAATCCTAGTTAATTTAGATATACATGACTTAATTTCACAATTTATTTTGAACAAGGCAAGAAAAGTCTCTTTTTGTGAGTAGTAAACTATTAATTTCATAAACTTTCTAATTTTTGTGTGTACTAAACTATAACTTTCCTAAACTTCTCTGTTTTGTGATTAATAAACTATAATTTTCATAAACTATTGCATGTGATATGTGTGTTATTCCGTTGTTAGTTTAATTTTTACTTTAACCCCTTAACGCACAATTTAAAAAAAAACGACCAAAAAAATCAATTTTTTTTCTTTAAGAAAATATATATTTGGACCAATTTCAATAAATAACAATATAATGTAACAATAAAATAATAATATTTATTAGCTGAAAAATAATAAACTAAAACTATTCAAAATTTTCTTTTGTATGGTAAATTTCAAAACAAGGTGCAGGACATAGCCCAACATTGCAAATATTGCACATATAACGACTTTCCTTTCTTTCTTTTTCCTTTACTGTCTCTTTTTGAAGAACACACAGCGCAACGTCTTGAAGGACTTTCTTTTCTTGGCGTTTGCGGAATAATACTGGGAAAGTGCAGTTCTGTTAGACGTAAGATACCATACGATTTTGGTCTGCCTGCTTTTTTTACATTTATTTCCCTGTGGTAGTTTTGAATAAGGCTCTCGATCAGCTTGCTCCTAAATTCTAAATTAGATTTTTCTCCTCCATTTTTTTTATACAAAACGTACGCGTTCCAAATACTAATGACGAGTAAATGAAAAAACATTTTTTTATAATATTTTTTACCCCTCTTCCTAATAATAGGATAATCATGTAAATGTTGATCCAAACGATCAACGCCTCACATTGTATAGTTATAGTCTATCACCAATTTTGGCTTAGATATAACATTAACATCTTTATCTGCTTTGCTTGTTGCTGCTGCTTTCTCTGTATTATGCACCGTGGATAACAAACAGATGTCTCTTTTGTCTTGCCACTTCATTATCATCACTTTTCCACGTTGAGCAGCTACCACCTCGCCTTTTTTCAATTTTTTAGTTTTAATAAATTGTGGTATGTCTTTTCTAGTTTTTCTGACGGTACCATAGGTGTCGGTTTTATTTTTTACTAAAAAATCTGCCAATTGTGGTGACGTATAATAGTTATCTGTGGTGAGACAGTAATTTGACACGACAATTTGACACGTAACGGGCATGTCTTTATATTTCACATCTATTATTGTGCCTTTTCCTGTATATATTATAATTGAAAAAAGATAGCCACTTTCAGATTCGTACAATAAATATAATTTTATCCCAAACCTAGTTCTTTTTAGTGGAATATATTGCACCCATCCTAAACGACCTTTATAGAGCATTAGGCTTTCATCAATTGTTACATCTCTTTCTGGGATGTATAAACTAGAGGATTTGTTGTTTATTATTTCAAAAATGGGCCAAATTTTATATAGCTTTGGATCGGGATGTGTATTCAAAAGTGTTGTTGCTGCAGAAATGTAAGTTCCGTTTTATATCTGTATATCTTTTGAGGTTCATCAGTTTTGGAAAACTTCTTTATACTTCGCTATATTTTACTTCTACTATACTATACTTTACTTCACAACTTGCATAACTGAAAATCGAAAAATAAATGAAAGAAACTGACTCAAAATGCTTTAAATTTTTTGTTTATACAAGTGTTTGTGTCAAATACATGAAAATATATACGGAAAAAAATCTTTGTTCGCTCTCTGTTTATTCCTGAATAAGCAAATATAGAGAGCGATCGGAGATAACTGGAGAGTGATAAATAAATTAGTCATAACAAAAAAACTTGTATATATATACTCGTAAATATTAAAAACGTATATATACGTCTCTGCACATTTTGGTCGGTTTTGCGCGCCCGTATATATACGTTTGTGCGCGTTAAGGGGAACTTTTCTGTAGATGGTCAGAAAATAATCCCTGGGTATCGATAACTAAGAATTCAAGAAAAAAATCATAACTAATCTTATTTTGATCTCACAGTTCAAATTAGATCGAAATCCTACCAAAACTGCCCGAGTTCCGAAATTTCTGGGAGTTGGTCATCATCTGGGTATCAATATGAGTCTACTTCTAGACGCATGTTCTAACATTTCATCAAAATTGGTTTAGAAATAAATTTATATTGGAAAAAATTTTTTTAGTACTCAGGTCCACATTAGCTCCTAGAACTTCCAAGATTCTGGACCAACAAAAAAATAATCTAAGACAATATACACCTTCGGGAAATTCCGCGTCCAACAATATATCACACGATATTGTAGCTCTTATGGTTGTGGAGAAATACTCGTATATATAAAAGACGTATATATACGTCACTGCACATTTTGTCCGGTTTTGCGCGAACGTATATATACGTCAGTGCGCGTTAAGGGGTTAATTAAAATGTTATTTTTAATTTTGGAGTATTGAAATTTTTTTTAAAGAAAGGACGGGAAGCGGCAGGAAATTATTTTGCACACAGGCGGCCTAAAAGCTCGGCGCGCCTCTGGTAGTAGCGACTTAAAGTAGCCAACGGAGTGCAAAAGGTTAATATACCAGAAATTAAAACTGTCAATTAAGTAATAAATTCGTTATTAAATTATCTGTGAAATCAGTCGTACGTATTTTAAAATGTTCTCGATATTAAAAAATAAATGACAGAAAAATGACATTTGCCAAAAGATTTTCCTAATAATTTTCATGTAAAAATCCGACTGGTTGCACTGTTACTTGAATGATTGAAACAAAAATATGTCACATTTAAACTAATGTGATTTTAAATAATTATTTTTTTACAAAACCGTTTCGGTTTGGTTTCGCCAAGATTAATCAAACAAAATAATCAATTTTCAACAAAAACAATCATTTGGGAAATTATGTTTTTTATTGACTTATTGTTGAGAAAACTTATTAAATATTGATTTCTCTTTCAGAGAAAATAGAAAGTTTTTTAATAATTCAATGTTAAATTTGGTAGGAATTTAACACAAATATTACAATTGAAAATCTGAATCATAGCAAAAGAAAAATTTAATTAATTAACCGGTAGCTATGGTTACAGTTACATTGAAACAAAATTTGATAGATATAAACAGATGAAAACTTATGTACCTGTTTTGAACAATGATTTTGTAAGACAAAATTGCAACTGTTTGAAATCAGAAGTTAATAACTTATTTTTCAATTTTTCCCGTATTTATTTATGGACTTTATCTTAATGTTTGAATAATACAAACTGTTTTTTATTTTAAATTCATAATTAGTTTAAATGAAATGTAATTAGATATTTTGAAGATTTTTGAACTTTGTCAGGTTATAAAATACAATTAGAAAAAGGTTGATATTTATTTTAAACAAAAATTCATTAATTTTCATTTTATTGTTTAAAGTTTCATAATTACTTGTAAATTTCAAGGTATGATATAGTTGTTACGAATATACTTGTTACAATTTGGGAAAGGTCAGTGATTCTTGACATGGATTTGCGGATAAATTATATTGCCAAATTATTTGAAAAAAACCATATAACCAATCCACCAAAGCTTCTTATTTCGGAAAACAAATTTACAGCTGCATATAAATATTCTAGATAATATATTTTTTATGATTTCAACATTGATGAATAAAAAACTAGTTGAAAATATTGAGCAGTAGAAATCACACTAATTTTGAATATTCCATAATGTTGTTGTTATGAATTTATGTTCAATTAATAAATAAATGAATATGTTTTAATGGTAAAATGATAAAATAAATCCATATTTGAAAAAATATAAATAATAAAAGAATGAGGAAATATTTATGATTAGTCGTAACCCGACATAAGCGTGCAGCATAGATGTGAAAACAACATAGACGTGAGTGAACACAGCTAAATTACTTGGCGTGACAGATTAAACCCAATTGTAAGATAATCCGATTAACTTGTCATATACAAATTTAGGCAATACCCTTGTAAGTAAGTGCTTTGTCGCTACGTGCTTATATCGGAGTGCCATGATTAATAAATGGGATGTGGCAATATAAAGAGGTTAATAACAATTGATCTAAATTATGCAAATGTAAAAAAATTAGTATTATTTATGAAATTCAATCTGTCAGCGATTGCATTTTATTTATAGTTTTCCAGTTGAAGCTTGAAATTGTTAGTTTTATCTTTTTTGTTATCTTCCATCAATATATAAACTACCCTGTTAAGAACAATTCTGAAAAGGAAATAATTACGAACTAAAAAATTGAGACTCTTGACATTTAATTAAATTATGCCATTACTTTTTTAAATATTTTCTTTGTACTTTTTGTTTTACGTATGATTCGGTGCACTTTAGTAATTTATTTTTCTGAATTATTCTTGCTAAAATTTTTGTATTATTTGTTTGCATTTTCTATTAAGGGTACGATACCATTTGTCAAAGAATCATTAAAGCATATTCCCATTCTGGGATGGATATGGAGATATAATGGCGCTATATTTCTAAAACGTGATTGGACAACAATTTTGTGCGTCTTTTAAAATTAAAAATAATTTTTATATAATAAAAAAATGTTTTTTAAAATTTTATTAAAATATCTTTTAGTTTGATACAATTTGATTACAATTATTATTTGTTAATTTGTTTGAATATTCACATTTTCATTTAGTTGTTATTAATACGATTCCCAGCTGAAGAACGGTCGAAATATATAGCAATGTTAAGTTTTAATATACTTAGTTGGCGATTTTCTATTATAAATAATTTGCCTTCTTTCTTTCTTTGTGTATGTAATATATATAATATTTTAATTTTACATTAGGATTAGAAAAATGGTGAAATACAACATCAACATTGGAATGATTTATATTTGTTATACTATTCGCGGGTGCAAAATATGGTGTACACCCCTGATTTACCAGATATAATAATATATAATTGAAAGTCATTATAAAATATTGTTAAAATTTTATTTTAGGTTTTCAACAAATTATCTTTCATGAATTAACTTCTAATAACTTCTAAATTCAGTTTCTTTTGAAAATTTTTAATTTTGAGGACCTTGCATGTAATGAAGACACATTTGAATTACAAGCTAACAAGCCATTTTTGACGATGGTTATTGTAAAGCAATTGTTATTCTTGTACAAAAAAAAGTTGATTTATGGTTATAACACAATTTATATGAAAACAATGTTTTCCAATGCGTGAACTTTAGACTTTAACTTTCATTGAAATTTTCGAGATTTTCATTTAAAATAATTATATTTTTCTAATTTTTTGTTTTAACCTTCTTAAGAGTTGTGGAATGATCCACAGCTATTGTATTTTTCATTTCAATTCATAATCTCTTTGTATTATTGCTGTTAGGAAAATAAATTAACATAATTAAATATAATTTGTAATTAAATTAATACGTATAAAATAATGGATTTGTTTAAATAAATAGAAAAAAAATATTGTTACTTTAAATTAATATTTTTCAATTAGACTTGTTAAATTTTTAAAGTGCACTAAAAATCCCTACTAATATATTTGTTACAAAGTCTTATTCATTATATCTTTTGCATTTGTTTTCAATATAAATTTTGACATTTGAAAAATTCAGGCAATTTCTAATTAATTATCTTTGATTTATACGAAGAAATTATTTTTTCGAGCGTTTCTTTTGTTAGAGTTTTCTTTTTGTTATTATGAGTGAATTAAAAATGCCAAAAAATATAGTAAATTATTTTCTATTTAGATTTAATCTTAAAATGTTTTAATATGTTATTATAATATTTATATTAAAAATTATTTTAATTATATTAAAAGCCAATTTTTTATCAATTAATTTCTTAGTGACATAAAGTAACATCATACAACGATGGGAATTACCTTGACCAATATTGTTTCTTTTAGTGAGTTCTAAATGAACCTTTTCTCAGGAAATTTATCTAGTTTTTACTGCCTTAAGATTTACATGATAATTGTCAAAATTTTAAATATTTTATTAACATAAAGTTAATAAAATCTATATTACTAACTAAATGTAATCTCATGAATCTTATTTTTGATTTTAAAGACTGTCGATCAATATTTTTTGTATATATTTAAAACAAATTTTATTATTCGTGTTAAGTAAGAAACTTAATATTGATAGATAGTTCAGAAAAGAAAAGGTGACGATAAAAGAAATTGTGAAAAGGTCATAGATGGAAAAGATAACAGATTCTGCTAATAATAATATTTTATTAAAGAAATAATTTTGAGAAGTAAAAATAGAATTTAATACTTTAAATGTTTCATTGATTTTCTATTGAAAGTTTATTGTGACCTTCACTTCCCACAACAACTATTTCTTTTGTTTAAGTTGCTGATTTCAGGAAACATTAAAAATAATATACTATCTTTAATTTCTATAGCAATTGGCAGAAATATTTTTGAATTGTGATTATTCTGCATTTTTTCTAATATTTGTATTCTAATATTTGAGATAACAATACAAATAATAATAATAATAATAATAATAATAATAATAATAATAATAATAATAATAATAATAATAATAATAATAATAATAATAATAATAATAATAATAATAATAATAATAATAATAATAATAATAATGATAATAATATAATAATAATAATAATAATAATAATAATAATAATAAGAAGAAGAAGAAGAAGAAGAAGAAGAAGAAGAAGAAGAAGAAAAAGAAGAAGAAGAACTGCTAATGACCCGACGAGCCCCTGGGTTGATGGGCTACCATTGAAGGTATAGCGCCCCATTTTCTTTTGTCCCTTTACCAGTTTAGATTTCACTGACTTTCAAAGAGTTCGAAAAAATTTAAAATAATGTGATAAGGGCTCTCTGTCGAATTATTGCAATTACGTTAATATATTTTATCAATTATTATTTAATTTAAAAAGGTATAGATTTTTATATTTATTATTAGTTTTATAATTAATTCAATTTCCTTTTTAATAAAATTTTTCTAATATTATAAATCTCTTGACTTCCAGATGCGAGGGATATATCAACTTATTGTTTAGAAAATTGTTATCTTTAATATGATGAATTCCTAAATGAAATCGCCTTTTGCATTTATTCGAATTTTACTTTCTTATTCAAACGAAATTTAAATCATAACGATAACGTTAGCAACTTTATTTACATAAATAAACAAGCAAAAAAACAAATGTAATAAAAAAATTCATTTTTTTTGGAGCCACTTTGGTTCTCATTTTCAATTCTCGGAAGCGCTTTCTTTCTAATTTTCCTGGCCTTGGCTTATATGGGCTTTTTTTCAATTGCGGGAACAGTGGGTATTCTTGAGATCAGTGCCGCAATTGGCGGGAAGAGCTCGTCCTCAGAGTAAGTCAGCTCACACATCTAGAATTCTTTAAGCCCGCTCTCAAATATTTATATTGAGATCACGAATGATCCCTTGATCGTCAACCTGAGACCTCTCTATGTACTCGATCTTTTAGTTTAATTTCTTCACATATTTCAGACGAAACCATGTGGTTTCCATGCGACGGCACTTCCGTACCATTGATTCTGCTTGCCGAACCGCTTCCAACGTATATCGAGCTACGACCTCTCGAAATTTGTCCATTTTGTCCACTACAATTATATTTATTAAAATTATGTCAATGGCGCAGATCTATATTTTGCAATGTTTAATATTGATATAAATAATACTTTTGTTTTAACAGTTGTTGGTTAAATTAATAAAATAATGTTTGGCTTAAATTTATAGATTATAGGCAAATTCCGACATCTAGTCAAGGTATGCTCTCTCATCTCAAAGTCAATAGATTTTTCTATTATATATTTATGTCCTCTTTCGTTTACTTATGAGTCCTCAAAATATCGAGTCAGGAAACAGAGTATCCGATTTTTGCCGACCGGCCTCACTTGTACTCTTTTCCTCCAAACCACCAGGAGTAGATAGAACTACATCTTAATATTTATATGTTCATTCTTGTGTAATTGTAGTGCAAATATTTGTTGTTATGCATAACATATTCCAATTATGATTTCCGTTTACGTTTAAATAATTCAACAAAATTTTATCGAAGTTTTTGTCTTCCAAAGACTTTAAATAAAATAGAGTAAAAAGAAAACAATTTGAAACTAAAATCATAGAAACATGACATCGAAAAATTTGCTATCATCGCATTGGTATTCCAAGAGGCATTTAAGAGTTAGGTGTCGAAGACTTGGTTCATTTATCAAGATTCTCTCTACCTTTGGTCATCATCTCTGTCCTAATTCATTATGATATGACTGAAGAAAATATAAATAAATAGTATAAATAAATAAATAAATAAAATAAAATCTGATCCTGAATTTATGGATTCCACTGGCTTATACCAAAAGATCCACCCTAAATCACCTAAATCAAATTTTCATAAAAATGTATTGACTTCCATAGGCATTTACTCTAATTTTTTATTTTACAAAACTTTTGATTTATAAAAAACGTAACAGTTAGATGAAACTTTTATTTTTGTTACAGGAATCGGTGAAAATCTTTTGTTTCTATATCTTCCTAGACTTGGGTTTGATATGATGGTAGAAATTGTGTCGATTTCCGAATATTCTTAAGATTCTTGATTGATTTGGTTGATTTTCGTTCGGTAATTTTCAGTTGGTTTTCTTTTCCCTAGTTAGTTTTGGGTTGTTTGAGTTTTCAGTCTCCTATGTCGAGTTGCGTTTTTTGGTAGATTTCTGATGCTTTTTCGGTAGATGTTTTGAGTGAGTGAGTTAGTTTTTGGTAGAATTTCTTTTGTGTTTGAGAGAGGTTTGGTTTTTAATGCTAGTGTATTTATACCATTTATTTAACCCAGGTAGGACCTCACGCTTCCAGAATCTCTGGCCGGTGCCCTGTGTGTCATTCTGATCACCTGATCAGTTTATTGAGCAAGCTCAGGTATATGCCGTTGAATATGCACCTAACCTTTTAACACTAAATAATTTGCAAATTTTGCATAAGTTCAAATTTAGACATAAAAATATAATTTTTTTGTAATTTTTAAATTCTCTGTCTCTTTCTCCCTTGATGGTACATCACATGATCAAAATATCACTTGTTTTTGATCCCTTCCTCTCTCTTTTTGAATTCTCTTTTGTTTTTACAATATAGACAAACAATAATTATTTTTGTACTATATATTTCGATAGCATCACTATCATCATCAGGTTACCTACATTCACTAGGGATGAATAACTATACAATAATAATCATTTATAAACAAATTATTAAATCTATAAATTTTTAAATTATAAATAACAATTTTAAATAATTATTTTCAAATATAATTTTCAACAAATAATTATTTTACACTTAAAATTCTTTAAAAATATTATTTTAATTTTTTTTTAATTATTTAACATAACTATTATTCAATATACATCAACATACAAAATTTAATTAAAAACATTCAACACACACGTATTCACTGGATTCAGCACATTGATTTTAGGATTAAAAGTTCTTATCAATAATGCTTCACATATCACATGCTCAAAACAATTATCAAATTTTTTGATAAGATTTTAAAATCAGACATTCTAATTCTCTTATACAGACTTTATTGTGATCCTTAATATTGGACACTTCATTCGGTCGACAGTGTTCTTGAACTCGAGTACATAGATGACCGGAAGTCTCTCCAATGTATGTGGTATTACACCCATTATATGTGAATTGATAAACGAGATCCAAACACAATCCAACCGAAGTTTGAGATTTTCTAACAAACATACAACGTACTTTGCAGGATTTCTAAACCGTGTTTATTTAAGTAATAATTATTTTCTTAGTTTTTGATCAACAACAACAACAACAATAATAATAATATTAATAATAATAATAATAATAATAATAATAATAATAATAATAATAATAATAATAATAATAATAATAATAATAATAATAATAATAATAATAATAATAATAATAATAATAATAATAACAATAATAATAAATCTTGAAAACGTTTATACATACAAAAATTCATTTTATATTAATATTATAAGAATATAAATAATATAAATAAATAATATCATTTACATCCAGATATTCAAAGGATAATTTTGACAAGTGAACTTATGTAATTACCAATTCCAGACATGAAAATTCCACAAAATATAAATTTTTATTCGACTTTATTTATTCAGCCTCCTTCGTTCATTGAACAACTTTTTTTTGTGTTTAGAGCTTTAGATAGTGATCTTTTCTTGACTACTTCATCAAATTTTGATCCATTTTAATCATTTTTAAATTTTATTTAAATTAAAATATTTTATCAAAATTTGAAATTTTATTATTCTCATTTTAATTCCACAATTCTTTATTTTGGAAAGGAAGAAATTTCTTTTATTAAATCATAAACAACAAAACCTTTGATGATGTCACACTCCAGCTTTTTGAAATCATAGTCAAAACTTAAAGAATTATTTAAAAATTAATTAAAGAATTGAAGAATATAAAAATTACATTTCCGCTGGGATTGAGTGAAAACAGATTACAAAATTAAAGACTAATTTTAAATTGATACTGGGTCACTAAAAAGATGTTATCGCAAAATTACAAATTAATTAATGAGGAAAAGTAAAATTATTATTATTATTATTATTATTATTATTATTATTATTATTATTATTATTATTATTATTATTATTATTATTATTATTATTATTATTATTATTATTATTATTATTATTATTATTATTATTATTATTATTATTATTATTATTATTATTATTATTATTATTATTATTATTATTATTATTATTATTATTAAATTTACATTACGAATTTCTACTCAGGCATGGATAGAAAATGCGTTATGAAGTGATTAAGATGTATCACGTTCTTTTTAAATGTTTAGGTCAGATTCACATTTCAAAAAACCTTAAATTTTCAAAATCATCACTATTTATGTATTTTTTATGTATCTTTATATTTGAACACTAAAATGACGAATTATATAAAAGGAGTCACAGAAGGATAAAAATTATTATCAAAAAACCGTTCTTATTGTCTTATCGAATGTGTTTTATTGATAACATTATCCAATTCTCAATAGAAACATCAATAAAATTTGACTCGCCATTAAATTGTCATAAAATTTTACTTAATTATGAATGGGAAAATGTTTTGGTAGTCATGAAAGATTTAGTGAAAATTTCACTGACAAAAATTTATTTCACAATAAAGAAATGAATTTTTTCATAATTTAAGCTAAAATTGACCAGAGGGAAATTTTATTTTTACACTAGCATAATATGAATAAATAATTAGTGCAAAATCCTTTTATTACCGAGCTGACACGAATCAAAATTTTCATAGTTTCTACTGAGAGAAATTGATAATTTTTGAATTGATTTCATTTAATTGATTAAATTTTGTTTCGGCAACTATTAATAAATAAAAATGTTTTTAAAAAAAAATTTTATATAATAATAATTATAATTTAAAACAATAAAATGATAATTTAAGCCTTTTGCTGCGAATAATGTATTTAATGAAAATATTTTCGACTATAAGATAGTCCTTGTCAATCTCCTGGAATTTAGCAATGTTCTTCTTTTATTTCCTTTCTCTTAATTCTCNAAAAATATTTCATTTATGAAATTTGAATTTGTAACTATGAAATTTATACTTTTATTTTTGAAATACTGAATATATTGTTTTAATAGTAGTTATTTTTAATTATTATTTTGATGGCACGTGAAAATAAATAATTTACACATACTTTTTACATATTATAATAAATTACACAAATAAATTAATTTTCTTTTATAAATATTGCCAACAATTCAAATTCAAAACTAACATTTTAATTAGGAGCACCTTTTCAATTATAAAATAAATTTTATTTTATCATTACCTAACATTTTAACAGCTGCTTTGCGAGCTCTCATTTGATTTCGTCTCTTGTGTTCAGCACTGGAAATAATTTGTTGTTCTCCTCGACAAACCGAATGTCTTATTGTGAGTCCAATTCTCATATATAGAACTGACATAAGAATTAATGGTGTCAAGAAAAAAATGATGAAGCTGATTAAAAAGGAATTTGGTAGCGCTTTCTGTTCCTGAAAAAATATAAATATTATACTTGATTTATTTTTATTTTAAATAGAAATAAACTTTAAATAAGCAATTATATTAAAATATATTTTTAAACAAATCAAATTTAAAATGAAAAAAAAGTTCAAAACTACAAATTATTGTTGAAATTATGGATAATTTCACATTTTAAGTTATTTATATAGATTTTAATGACAAAATTAGTTAAAAAATGTAAGTTATTTTTAATTTTTAAAATAATTATCAAAATTTATAAACCCAATTGCTCATAATTTACTATTTAATCAACATGTTTGTATGTTTCATTAACTTTTCAATCTTTTCTGAAATCCTATAATAAATTGTGTAACTGGTATTAAATTTTTAGCACACAGATGAGTTTGTATGTATCTTATAAGATAATTTAGTAATTATATTTGTTATATTATAGATTATTTTTATCAAATACAACGCGATGTATACTGGTATATATTATTTGCGAATCAATATATTCATAACAACTGTTTTTATAAATCACATGATTTTTCACTTTTTAAAGCTAGTATTTATATAAATAGATAAATTGACTGATATAATGACTATTAATTTCCTTTATCTTCATTTCAAATTATAAATCAATATTTGCATTTATTTGTCATTAATTAATTATTTTCTAATGTTTTGTTTCTCTGGGCAAACATTTTATTACATTTCTTAGATTTAAGTGTCAAACACAATTTAGATGGAACAAAATCATGGTTACACTGAATTTCTGGTTTAATATGAAACGTTTATGTTAAAGTAATAAAAATGCAAAAAAGAAATCAAACGAATTCTTAGTTCTTGGATCTAAACTTAAAGTTAATTTATTATATATCAAATATCACAATAATTTAAAATTAATATTAAATTTTTTTCTTTGTAAAAATACCCGTTTTCTTGATATGTTGATAGAGTTATTATGAAAGAATGCATAATATATACGTTTTTAAATACAAATATTTAATTTTTACAGTTCTTATTAGATTGTTCCATTGAATTCAATTTAGGAAACATTATCTGACCATCTTATTATAAAATTCTTTGTATATTTATTATTACTTTGTTAGTTACCTTGATCCTAATTATTTTATAAGCGTTAATTTTATACATTGCAAAAATAATAGTTAAAAACAGACAAGTTTTAAAGCCATGAAATTCTCATTATTTTGAATAATTTTAGAACATTGGAACGCGCTACTACAGTTCTTGTAATGCTTTTAATTTTGCACAACTTTGTATAAAAGCACAATTTTCTGCATATTTCTTGTATTATTTAGTAAAAATAATCACCTGTAAAATTTTGTACACAACTAATCTGCAAGCATTTGAAAATTGGATTTTCTTTCGAAATATTTACTATTTTATTTATTACTCTACACATTTCAGAAACTGTAAAAGTGCGATACATAATTCATGAAAGTTGTGTAACATGTATAAAAATTAATTAATTAAATATATAAATAAGTAAATAATTTGATATCACCAAATAAAAAATATCTTAAAACTGAATTTGTATTAAATACTTTTAATACTTTAGAATCTAAAGGTCAATTACTAATTATGGCGTTAACAAATGTTCGCTCTTTTGTGTATCAAGTCAGGAGCCACTCATGTAACATGGATGAAAGCCGCTCAAAATGGCAGTGGTAATGATGATTCATTTTTGTGGCTTCATATTTAATGTATTATAAATATTTGCAACATAGATCCTAGCTATTTTTATAAATAAATAACAACATATTTGTGGACCATCAATTACCATCTATTAGTGTGGGCCATCGAAGGGCCGCATACCACAGTTTAAGAACTGCTGTTTTTGATAATTCATTATAATTTGATTTTTTAAAATAAAATAATTTCTGAACCACCAGCCTCTTTCATATTAAAAATCTTTCGATAATGATTTATTTTAAAATTATTCAATTTAAAATTTCTTTTGTTTTGTTATTATTATTTATTATTTATTGCCTTTATTGTTATAAGACAGGAATATTTTTTATCAATGCAAGCAAATATATGTTAAATAAAATATTTTGAATAATTGAATGATATTTTATGGAAAGAATGGCTTTAAATGCAAGTTGTAGAAACGTGCAACTTTAACTGATCTTTTGTTTTTTTTCGTCATCTCCTTTGATAATATATATTTACTAAATCTGCAAAAGATATATTTTTATATTACTATTGAAAAGATTTCAGTTTAAATCTAATATTAGACATGTAATAAATTATTAGCAATATATCTATGCCCTATTTATAACATTAATACTCCCTGCTTAATTATTTTACTGCTTCTTGCTTTTCAATGTAATTTATAAAGAAATATAATTAAAAATTTTCTGGATGTTAGGAGATCAATCTTTGATCTACGCTTGTAATCTTGCTTGGATAATAAAATAAAATAAAATAGTAATAATCATTTCTAAAAATGTAGCTAAACTGTAAATATTCGATCAGAAAGTGTGCAATATCTATAAATTTAATAAATTATATATAATATAACAATAAAATCATTTATATTATGAAACAAAAAATGATTATAAATATATTTCACTTTTAAAAAAATTAAATAATTTGTCAGATATTATTAATTATTGTCTTAGGAGAAAATTGATTTTCATACATATCAAATTATAATATATCAGGTTAACCTTTTCGCGACATCCTATTTTCCTATTAAATATGCCTATAAGACGGACAGTTTTTGAGGTTTTCGGAATCACACGGTTCGTGTGCCCACTATAAAATAAAAACTACTACTGCCAGATTTATACATGACAAATAAAACAAAAGACAAGTTTAAACTTGCCTATAAACACAAATAAACATATCTAACACATAAAACAGAAATGTCGGGCATTCGTCGGTTAAATATAATGAAATCGGATAAATACGGTCTTGTCATGACTTTTTTTCACAGAAATATACGGTATTCGGCGCGAAAAGGTTAAATGTATAGTTTTAAATATTATGCGAATTTAATTTTGAAGCCTTGATTATTTTGAGAGCACATCAAGATATCAAATCCCAAATTGATTATTCGGAAATGGATATAACTTTCAATTTCCTGGATATGAAAATTAAAATCAGACACCCCAATATAAAGATTTACATTAATCCACTCATAAAGAAATATTTATGAACCACAAATCAGCACTTCCCCACTTACAGAAGTAAACACAATAAAAATGAAAGACAGAAGATGGTTCAGCAATACACCAAAGACAAGGAAAAATCAAGTCATCAAATGACATTTAATAAGATCCTACATCGAAACACCTACAGTAACATTGAAATTTGTTGGGTATATTGTAGTTTATTGGTGATTATTAAACTACCAATTACTGGTCTGACTCCGAGCATGTTATTTAATAGCGACAATGACAAATCCAAAAGACGTAAAACTTTATTGATTATCACAATTGACTACAACGAATTCAACGATACCGATTTTCAATACACTTCAAATGTTTCAAATGCATTCTTCTCAAAACAACGGAGGATCCATTTAAAACGTAAATCTTTCAGAAGTTCACATATATGTAGACCAATAAACACACCTTTCTTTGTTTTGGCCTCACTCAGTCTTGGAAATATTTTTAGGGTACTTGAAAGCTTCACTATCTCTTTACAAAAATCTTATCTTTACAAAATTCTTTACAAGTCCAAATTTTATATGAAATGGTGGTAACAAAACCTTCTTGTGCCCCACTAGTGGCATGTGCTGTACACTTTTAGTTCCTGGATCTAGAGACTTTCGTGAGGGCCATACTTTAATTTTATAGTGGTCAGACCGTGCTCTACTATCTCACTCACAGAAAAAGTAGTAAAATTTAGTATATCCCAGAATTGATGGTAGTTTATTCCCATTATGTAATAACATTACTTTAAAACTTTGAAGCGTCAGTAAAGATTGTCCAGTTCAGGTTCGTACTCAATATTGAGTGAATGCATTAATCCATTTATCTCATAGCATTTTTCATAGCGAAGAACTTGTGGTAGTCACGATATATTGAAATCCTTACATTCTTATCACCTGATTCCATTGATATAGCCTGGAGACCAGAATTTCTGCTTTGTTTTTTGACAAATCCAGGTCTCTGAGCCGGTCGCTTAATTCATTCTGTATAATTCGTGTGTGGGTCTGCTGAGAGTATACCAGGAATAAAATCAGGATCTTGTCATGTTGATGGTTCATGTGATTAAGGTCTAACATGGTATGATTCTTCGTCTTTAGATTCCAGAGAATAGTCTTCTGGTGGATTAGCAATGGAGAGGCCTTCTCCACGGGGTACTGGGCAAATCTTTGATAGTATATTGGGTTAGTTGACAGTCCATTCTTTCGACTTATCATCGCCAATATAAAATAAATGATCAATTTTTGCTTTAATTTTATAATAATATATTTATTATAATAAATAATTAAAATCAACCGTTTACGAATATTATTTAAACACTTCTTAACACTTCTTATTCTAACATCAAATCGAAAACAAATAATTTTCAAACGAGCTCAAGGTTCTTTTATTTCTTCCAATTTCATTACTGATTATTTTATCCATTGAATTAAAAAGAGAGTTTGAAGACTATAAATCAGTAATATATCGATGTTTGTTGATACCCAAGAATTTTCCGCACTGCCTTTTTCAAGTGAATTTGATCCAAATTTGATCAAATTCACTTGAAAAAGGCGGTGCCGAAAATTCGTGGGTATCAACAAACATCGATATATTACTGATTTATAGTCTTCAAACTCTCTTTTTAATTCAATGGATAAAATAATCAGTAATGAAATTGGAAGAAATAAAAGAACCTTGAGCTCGTTTGAAAATTATTTGTTTTCGATTTGATGTTAGAATAAGAAGTGTTAAGAAGTGTTTAAATAATATTCGTAAACGGTTGATTTTAATTATTTATTATAATAAATATATTATTATAAAATTAAAGCAAAAATTGATCATTTATTTTATATTGGCGATGATAAGTCGAAAGAATGGACTGTCAACTAACCCAATATACTATCAAAGATTTGCCCAGTACCCCGTGGAGAAGGCCTCTCCATTGCTAATCCACCAGAAGACTATTCTCTGGAATCTAAAGACGAAGAATCATACCATGTTAGACCTTAATCACATGAACCATCAACATGACAAGATCCTGATTTTATTCCTGGTATACTCTCAGCAGACCCACACACGAATTATACAGAATGAATTAAGCGACCGGCTCAGAGACCTGGATTTGTCAAAAAACAAAGCAGAAATTCTGGTCTCCAGGCTATATCAATGGAATCAGGTGATAAGAATGTAAGGATTTCAATATATCGTGACTACCACAAGTTCTTCGCTATGAAAAATGCTATGAGATAAATGGATTAATGCATTCACTCAATATTGAGTACGAACCTGAACTGGACAATCTTTACTGACGCTTCAAAGTTTTAAAGTAATGTTATTACATAATGGGAATAAACTACCATCAATTCTGGGATATACTAAATTTTACTACTTTTTCTGTGAGTGAGATAGTAGAGCACGGTCTGACCACTATAAAATTAAAGTATGGCCCTCACGAAAGTCTCTAGATCCAGGAACTAAAAGTGTACAGCACATGCCACTAGTGGGGCACAAGAAGGTTTTGTTACCACCATTTCATATAAAATTTGGACTTGTAAAGAATTTTGTAAAGATAAGATTTTTGTAAAGAGATAGTGAAGCTTTCAAGTACCCTAAAAATATTTCCAAGACTGAGTGAGGCCAAAACAAAGAAAGGTGTGTTTATTGGTCTACATATATGTGAACTTCTGAAAGATTTACGTTTTAAATGGATCCTCCGTTGTTTTGAGAAGAATGCATTTGAAACATTTGAAGTGTATTGAAAATCGGTATCGTTGAATTCGTTGTAGTCAATTGTGATAATCAATAAAGTTTTACGTCTTTTGGATTTGTCATTGTCGCTATTAAATAACATGCTCGGAGTCAGACCAGTAATTGGTAGTTTAATAATCACCAATAAACTACAATATACCCAACAAATTTCAATGTTACTGTAGGTGTTTCGATGTAGGATCTTATTAAATGTCATTTGATGACTTGATTTTTCCTTGTCTTTGGTGTATTGCTGAACCATCTTCTGTCTTTCATTTTTATTGTGTTTACTTCTGTAAGTGGGGAAGTGCTGATTTGTGGTTCATAAATATTTCTTTATGAGTGGATTAATGTAAATCTTTATATTGGGGTGTCTGATTTTAATTTTCATATCCAGGAAATTGAAAGTTATATCCATTTCCGAATAATCAATTTGGGATTTGATATCTTGATGTGCTCTCAAAATAATCAAGGCTTCAAAATTAAATTCGCATAATATTTAAAACTATACATTTAACCTTTTCGCGCCGAATACCGTATATTTCTGTGAAAAAAAGTCATGACAAGACCGTATTTATCCGATTTCATTATATTTAACCGACGAATGCCCGACATTTCTGTTTTATGTGTTAGATATGTTTATTTGTGTTTATAGGCAAGTTTAAACTTGTCTTTTGTTTTATTTGTCATGTATAAATCTGGCAGTAGTAGTTTTTATTTTATAGTGGGCACACGAACCGTGTGATTCCGAAAACCTCAAAAACTGTCCGTCTTATAGGCATATTTAATAGGAAAATAGGATGTCGCGAAAAGGTTAACCTGATATATTATAATTTGATATGTATGAAAATCAATTTTCTCCTAAGACAATAATTAATAATATCTGACAAATTATTTAATTTTTTTAAAAGTGAAATATATTTATAATCATTTTTTGTTTCATAATATAAATGATTTTATTGTTATATTATATATAATTTATTAAATTTATAGATATTGCACACTTTCTGATCGAATATTTACAGTTTAGCTACATTTTTAGAAATGATTATTACTATTTTATTTTATTTTATTATCCAAGCAAGATTACAAGCGTAGATCAAAGATTGATCTCCTAACATCCAGAAAATTTTTAATTATATTTCTTTATAAATTACATTGAAAAGCAAGAAGCAGTAAAATAATTAAGCAGGGAGTATTAATGTTATAAATAGGGCATAGATATATTGCTAATAATTTATTACATGTCTAATATTAGATTTAAACTGAAATCTTTTCAATAGTAATATAAAAATATATCTTTTGCAGATTTAGTAAATATATATTATCAAAGGAGATGACGAAAAAAAACAAAAGATCAGTTAAAGTTGCACGTTTCTACAACTTGCATTTAAAGCCATTCTTTCCATAAAATATCATTCAATTATTCAAAATATTTTATTTAACATATATTTGCTTGCATTGATAAAAAATATTCCTGTCTTATAACAATAAAGGCAATAAATAATAAATAATAATAACAAAACAAAAGAAATTTTAAATTGAATAATTTTAAAATAAATCATTATCGAAAGATTTTTAATATGAAAGAGGCTGGTGGTTCAGAAATTATTTTATTTTAAAAAATCAAATTATAATGAATTATCAAAAACAGCAGTTCTTAAACTGTGGTATGCGGCCCTTCGATGGCCCACACTAATAGATGGTAATTGATGGTCCACAAATATGTTGTTATTTATTTATAAAAATAGCTAGGATCTATGTTGCAAATATTTATAATACATTAAATATGAAGCCACAAAAATGAATCATCATTACCACTGCCATTTTGAGCGGCTTTCATCCATGTTACATGAGTGGCTCCTGACTTGATACACAAAAGAGCGAACATTTGTTAACGCCATAATTAGTAATTGACCTTTAGATTCTAAAGTATTAAAAGTATTTAATACAAATTCAGTTTTAAGATATTTTTTATTTGGTGATATCAAATTATTTACTTATTTATATATTTAATTAATTAATTTTTATACATGTTACACAACTTTCATGAATTATGTATCGCACTTTTACAGTTTCTGAAATGTGTAGAGTAATAAATAAAATAGTAAATATTTCGAAAGAAAATCCAATTTTCAAATGCTTGCAGATTAGTTGTGTACAAAATTTTACAGGTGATTATTTTTACTAAATAATACAAGAAATATGCAGAAAATTGTGCTTTTATACAAAGTTGTGCAAAATTAAAAGCATTACAAGAACTGTAGTAGCGCGTTCCAATGTTCTAAAATTATTCAAAATAATGAGAATTTCATGGCTTTAAAACTTGTCTGTTTTTAACTATTATTTTTGCAATGTATAAAATTAACGCTTATAAAATAATTAGGATCAAGGTAACTAACAAAGTAATAATAAATATACAAAGAATTTTATAATAAGATGGTCAGATAATGTTTCCTAAATTGAATTCAATGGAACAATCTAATAAGAACTGTAAAAATTAAATATTTGTATTTAAAAACGTATATATTATGCATTCTTTCATAATAACTCTATCAACATATCAAGAAAACGGGTATTTTTACAAAGAAAAAAATTTAATATTAATTTTAAATTATTGTGATATTTGATATATAATAAATTAACTTTAAGTTTAGATCCAAGAACTAAGAATTCGTTTGATTTCTTTTTTGCATTTTTATTACTTTAACATAAACGTTTCATATTAAACCAGAAATTCAGTGTAACCATGATTTTGTTCCATCTAAATTGTGTTTGACACTTAAATCTAAGAAATGTAATAAAATGTTTGCCCAGAGAAACAAAACATTAGAAAATAATTAATTAATGACAAATAAATGCAAATATTGATTTATAATTTGAAATGAAGATAAAGGAAATTAATAGTCATTATATCAGTCAATTTATCTATTTATATAAATACTAGCTTTAAAAAGTGAAAAATCATGTGATTTATAAAAACAGTTGTTATGAATATATTGATTCGCAAATAATATATACCAGTATACATCGCGTTGTATTTGATAAAAATAATCTATAATATAACAAATATAATTACTAAATTATCTTATAAGATACATACAAACTCATCTGTGTGCTAAAAATTTAATACCAGTTACACAATTTATTATAGGATTTCAGAAAAGATTGAAAAGTTAATGAAACATACAAACATGTTGATTAAATAGTAAATTATGAGCAATTGGGTTTATAAATTTTGATAATTATTTTAAAAATTAAAAATAACTTACATTTTTTAACTAATTTTGTCATTAAAATCTATATAAATAACTTAAAATGTGAAATTATCCATAATTTCAACAATAATTTGTAGTTTTGAACTTTTTTTTCATTTTAAATTTGATTTGTTTAAAAATATATTTTAATATAATTGCTTATTTAAAGTTTATTTCTATTTAAAATAAAAATAAATCAAGTATAATATTTATATTTTTTCAGGAACAGAAAGCGCTACCAAATTCCTTTTTAATCAGCTTCATCATTTTTTTCTTGACACCATTAATTCTTATGTCAGTTCTATATATGAGAATTGGACTCACAATAAGACATTCGGTTTGTCGAGGAGAACAACAAATTATTTCCAGTGCTGAACACAAGAGACGAAATCAAATGAGAGCTCGCAAAGCAGCTGTTAAAATGTTAGGTAATGATAAAATAAAATTTATTTTATAATTGAAAAGGTGCTCCTAATTAAAATGTTAGTTTTGAATTTGAATTGTTGGCAATATTTATAAAAGAAAATTAATTTATTTGTGTAATTTATTATAATATGTAAAAAGTATGTGTAAATTATTTATTTTCACGTGCCATCAAAATAATAATTAAAAATAACTACTATTAAAACAATATATTCAGTATTTCAAAAATAAAAGTATAAATTTCATAGTTACAAATTCAAATTTCATAAATGAAATATTTTTTATAAAATCAGCATTCACAATTTCCTAAAAGCTTTTTCTTAAATTTTTTTACAAATATTTTAGAAATATAAATTTATAGCATATAAAGTAAAATTTTAATTCATAATTGATATGATCTATGAAATTATGAAGAATAAAATTAATGGAAATTATATTTATTTAAACTTTACTATATATATATATATATATATATATATATATATATATATATATATATATATATATATATATATATATATATAATATATATATATATATATATGTGTGTGTGTGTGTGTGTGTGTTCTTAAAATATTAAATTATTAAATTAAAATAATATTAAAATATTATTAATATTGCAACACAATCACGAGCATTTCAAAAGATTTTTATATTATTTTTCGATTTCTTTTCAAATTGTTTTGTTTAATTGATTTAATTATGAATTAAAAAATGAATTATGAAAAAGAAGTAAATAGATGACATAAAGAATAAACAAGAACGATATATATTATTATATATAAGTTACGTCGTTGTTTATGCTTGTAATAGCAAAGCCAATTATTCTTTGTAAAAATTTAAGTAATTTTTTGGATAATTATTTTCTTTTAAATTTTATGCTTATAAATATTGACTCCCTCGACATATAAACCATTTGCACGGTATTTTAAATTTCAAAATAATAATATCATTTTTTTAATTATGTGTTCAATGAAATATTATAAAAGTTAAATGCAAATATATATATATATATATATATATATATATATATATATATATATATATATATATATATATATATATATATATATATATATATATATATATATATATATATATATATTCAAGCCCAAAAGAACATTTTAAAAAGGTAGTTCCGAAAATTAAATATAAAACAAATGTTTTTTTTATTATATTTATGATGAATTGAGTTTTTTCTAATTGTTTCAATATAATTACTAACCTAATCTATTAAAATAAGAAATAAGGTTGCATTAACGTGTACTATTTGTTTTAATATCTTTATTTAACTTATATATTTTAAACTTTGAATAATTGTTTTATTGAAGAGAAAAGGAACTTTAGAAATTTGTTTTTTGCTAAGTTAGAAATAAATTTGATTTGTAAATATTTTAGATTAAATTTAAAATAAATTTAAATAATGGTTCTTTTTAATTATTTTTGATTTTGGTAAATTAATTAATCAAAAAAAATGTTTATGAAAATCAATATTCACATGTACTCGAAAAAAAGACTTGAACAACTTAATTTTCAAAATATATTATTAATAAGGGTCGATTTATTTAGCGAAGTCCTGATTGTTATAATATTTTACAATTCATATAAAGAAGTATCTTTACAACCTTACTTTTAGAATGTAAACTGTCATACACTGTGTAGTGAATTAATCAAATATGAAAAACTAAAAATTGGATTTATGTTAATAAAAAAAACATTTATATTGTGTCAATCATTTATGTTATTAAAAAAGTCATTTGTTTATTTATTCGGGTTTATTTGGAGTTAAGCAAATAAACAAATTAAAGTGATTTTGGTTTTTTATTTAGTAATTAACAATGAATTATATTATCAACGATTGGTTCACGTAATATTCCGATGTAATTTGTTTTTTCACGGAGTTTTTCAAATCAGAAGAAAAATCTGTAAAATCTGGGCCTGCATTTCTTTATTAATAGTACTTATGACATTTTTGTGCAATGCCAATTATGTTGGCGATTTATTTCTACCCGATATGCCAAATGGAACCTTGAAAGAAACGTGGGGTTATCGAGATATCAATTCTTCAGGGGTCATTGAAATTGTTATTAAAGTTTCTGACTCAACTTTAGTTAATATGAAAAGTCGTTTGGAAAATCGTATTGCTTCCACCTCTTTATCAAATTCAAATTTTCTATATGGAATTAACGTAGATTACTTGAATAATTTAATCAATCATTGGCTTCACAAATATCAATGGCGACTGTGGGAGGCAGAATTGAATAAGTTTCGACATTAACAATCTGATGTTTACTTAATATAAAAATTAGTCATTAATTCGGAAAAGATCAAAAGATTACAAATTATCCAATACCAGGAAATCTGATGAGATTAAATTATTTATAGGTTTATTTACAATATATAAATTAAAGTATTAATTCAATTGTCTAAATTAATTTCAAAGCCAAACTTTTAATATTTTCAAATATTTTAAATTTTCTCTCGAATTTTTCATATTCAATTTTAAATTTATTTATTCAAAACAATAATTAATCTTATTTTTAAATAATTAAATTTTAAATTTTAATTATTAATATTTTTCAAAATTGAAAAATGCCCTGGTATTTGTTTAAATATATTATTTAAAGATTTTTCTCAAAAATTTAATTATTTTCAAGTATTTAAATTTCATTTCTGTTTTGATCTTATTTAATGTTTGACTTAATGTTTGATATAATGGAAGAAAATTAATGTTGTGCCTAATAAAAATACCAAAATAATAATTTTTTTTAAAATATGTATAAAAATAATAATGAATAATAATATAATAATGAATAATAATAATAATAATAATAATAATAATAATAATAATAATAATAATAATAATAATAATAATAATAATAATAATAAATAATATTATTAATAATAATAATAATAATAATAATAATAATAATAATAATAATACTAAAAATAATAATAATAATATTAATAAATAATAATAATAATAATAATAATAATAATAATAATAATAATAATAATAATAATAATAATAATAATAATAATAATAATAATAATAATAATAATAATAAATAATAAAAGATAATAATGATAATAATTGATAATAATAATAAATAATAATAATAATAATAAATAATAATAAATTATAATTATTTTGGTATTTTTATTAGGCACCACATGCAAGAAAAATTAACAATAATGAAGTGAAAGAAGAATGTATTCAGTAAAGTTAAATAAAAGCTATATGCGTATTTACAGTATCTGTATCATTGGGATAAATAATAAACAATGATATAATATGAGAACTCCGACATTAAATATTGACCAATCAAATAAATATACAGCCATTCTTATACATGAATTATCCTGGTTTACATAATATAATATATGGATAAGGACAATCAAATATCCCAATACAATTATTTCATACGTCTAATTTTGAATGTTTCAAAATAATAATAGGACACTTGGTAAGCATCCCAAGTGAAGAATTAAACCATGAATGATAAAAATTAATCACTAATCAGTGGAAAATTCTTTAAAAGATATTGATGAATTTTGTTATTTTAATAATTTGGAATATATTTTATTTCTCTCAACATGTCTTTCCGAATTCTAGTATTAATCATTTCACAGAAAACTAGCAAATTCGATGGACTCATTCATTTAATAAAATTTTCTATAAAATAATTTTACGGCTAACTGAATTTATAAATTTTACATATAAATTTTCATATGAAAAAATGTTTCGAGATCGTTTATATTTTTATCTCAGCAGCTATTTTGTTTCATATTTAGTATTGTTATTATGAAATAATAGTAAGGATTTTGTTAGCAAAATGAGTTGAAAACTCATTCGAACAAAATTTATTTTAAAACTTCTCATAAATTAAATCGAATAATAATTTTCCCATTTCCCAATAATTATAAAGAATAATATATATTATAAACATTACAAGCTTTGTGATACCCAGTGCAAATCCCAATAGTAGACTAGTTTTGAGCTTTTGGCTCTCATCAGTACTATGCAGGAGACACGAAGATTTCTCTTCGCGCCAGGTAAGTATATAATATTGCTGATTCAACTCTATTGCATACTGGAAATTACATCACTTGCAAATTAGCTTGGTCACAGAAAAAATATCTGCAAACTTGTAAACATGGCGTATGAAAAATCATATTCGCCTCTGGAGACACCGTCTATACACAGAAACTGTTTACAAGTGCATCCGTAGACCTTTAGCATTTTTAACTTGTAATGGTGTAAAATATTTTTTATTACAGATGTCTAACATTAAAATAATATTAACATTACAAACTTTGTGATACCCAGTGCAAATCCCAATAGTAGACTAGTTTTGAGCTTTTGGCTCTCATCAGTACTATGCAGGAGACGCGAAAATTTCTCTTCGCGCCAGGTAAGTATACAATATTGGTGATTCAACTCTATTGCATACTGGAAATTACATCACTTGCAAATTAGCTTGGTCACAGAAAAAATATCTGCAAACTTGTAAACATGGCGTATGAAAAATCATATTCGCCTCTGGAGACACCGTCTATACACAGAAACTGTTTACAAGTGCATCCGTAGACCTTTAGCATTTTTAACTTGTAATGGTGTAAAATATTTTTTATTACAGATGTCTAACATTAAAATAATATTAACATTACAAACTTTGTGATACCCAGTGCAAATCCCAATAGTAGACTAGTTTTGAGCTTTTGGCTCTCATCAGTACTATGCAGGAGACGCGAAAATTTCTCTTCGCGCCAGGTAAGTATACAATATTGGTGATTCAACTCTATTGCATACTTTCCCTGGTACACTGAAAATCACATCACTTGCAAATTAGCTAAATCACAGAAAATATATCTGCAAACTTGTAAACATGGCGTATGAAAAATCATAACACCAATAATATATATATATATATATATATATTTGCAATATTCAATCCAAAATTTCAATAATAATATTTAGTTAGTGCTTTTAAATATTCTGAATTTCATTTAACCATTCTAAAATGTTATTTAAAGTTATCAAAATGATTTTTTGAGCTCACCAAACATCAGTTGTAGTAAAGCATTTTACATGGAATAATTTGAACGATGGTTATGATTCAATTGTATAGAGGGTTGATAGAAAAGGGTTTTTTTTTAAAAAGCCAAAACATAATGTAATGTGTTTGATCTTTTTAATGTTGTAGTATATAGTCATATTTTCAAATTCCACGAGTGCTGAATAATGCCAGAGTCTGTTGTGATAAAAAAACCAAAATTATCGGTAGGTCAATTTGACGACATCTAGAATGGCAACAAAATTAATTAGGTAACTAGTTGATAAACTGGTTATGTCTGGTAAAGGGTATAAAATATAGTGATGTATATATCTTTATCAATGATATGTTTTCATGTATCTATAATTTTAACAGAAATGGAAGAAATTAAAATAAAATTAATAATTTATTATTGATTGAAAATTGATGAAAAACGAAATTTTCGCAACTCTTGTAAAATTATTTTTAAAATATTTTTTTATAACATTTATAATTTAATTTAATAATTTAATTTTAAAGTTTTAAAATTGATTTAATTTATTCTTCATTCACCTCATTCATGTGCACAAAGAAATTATTTATCAACCATCGGGAACTCTTGATCAATTGAATATATTAATATAAAAATTATTGAATTAAAAAAAGATAAATAAAATTGAACAATTTATTATTTTTTATTATTGTTTTAAATAATTTTTTTTATAAATAAACATATTTTTTGAAAGAAATTATTTTGTAAAATTATTAATATTTAAATTAATTATAATAGTAAACGATTTGTTGAATTTATTAATAATTAAGAAAACGAATTTTCTGGTTATTTTCTTTTTTTGCAGTTGTGTGTGTTTAATAATAACAATAATAAGTAATTTACTTTTTATCTGTAAATTATCAATAAATTGTGGTAATGTAAAAAATGTTTTTGTAATGTTTTGTTATCAACTTTGATTGGTAAATAAATTTTGTTATCTTTTCCCACTTACGAAATATTTGTTTTCATTATTATTATTTCTGTTTGATTTATTTTTTTCTTATTATCATAAAATTCGTTTAGTTTGAAATTACATAATTATATAATTAGATAATTTTGATAATTTAAATGAGTGATGAAAATTTGTAAAGGGTGGTCAGAATGTTATAATTGTTTTGATATCAAAGGTAACCTTCTATCGATGGGGAGCATTATGGAAATATTATCTTTAGTTGAAGGAAGTTATATTTTTATAGTAATTCTGCTTGAGTCAATGATTTTACATTTGAAGTCATGAAATATTAGATTGATAATTAAGAAAAAAATTATTACAAGTAAAGAAATTTTATGAAATATTTGAGTTATTGGTTGAAGGACATTTTAAAGCAATTTAAGGGCTTGAAGAGGAAATTGGATATTTTAGGAACATTTATTGAAGTATTGAAGGTCCTGGTCACTTGTATAGTAATGTTTCATTAATATACATAAATATAAGAAAATTAATGGTAATTTATGAGGAATTTAGGAAAGATTTACAATATCTAATTTATAGGAAGGAAATTTGTGATCTTTAAATGAAATTCAATGTTTGTGGGTAATCTGATGATATTTTAAGTAGATTTAAAGCTTATTGGGGGGGGGTCTATTTGACTCAAAATTATCGATAAAACTATATCGAGTTACTTAAAATGAAAGGTTTTTATTGATGATTTCTATGAGTACCGGGGTCATGTATTCATTATTATTGTTTGATAAGAATTTATTTTTTGTTAATTACAAATTTTATTTAACTTGACATTATTCATTCAATAAATAAATGTATACATATTTATTGTGCATAGACTACATGTTATAAGGGGTATCATTTTTGACGATAGTATTAAAATGGCAATTGTAAATGCCCCTGTTCTTTCTAAATTAAGAACACATAATTCTAAGTGTAATCAAAATGGTGGTCACTGAATGCATTTTTTAAAAGTGTTAGTGCTTCTTTTAATAAATTTAACGGTAACTCTATATATTTTTCAATACTCAGGTTTATTGCTAAGATAAATGACAGTGATTGGAATATTTTTTATGAAAATTTATGGAATTTTTACTTAGAATGTCAGCGGCTAAATATATTTTTATAGTAACTAATAGCAGTGTTATAGTAATTTAGGCTATGTTTTGTGATGTAATTGTTGATCAATATTGCGTTGTGATAGGAATTTGTAGAACCCAACAGCGTCGCCTTTAAAATTGTATCGGGACTGCTGGGGTGATTGTGTATATTAACAATAATAAATGATAACAGTAATTTTGTATATATTTATAAATTATTTTTATTTGTAATTCTCTATAGTAAATTAGTACTATATAGTTTTTAAATAATAATAATAAAAAAATTAACAACACACTACAAGCAGTAATGATGTCAATCGATGAATGTAAATCAATTTTTTATGAAATTATTAAATACTATTTAAATGTGTTTTAAGTAATTGTTATGACAATTATATAGTTGATTATAATAAAAATAAAGAAAAAAAATAAATAAAGAAAATAAAGAAAATAAAGAAAAATGTGCCATTTACTTTTTACTACATGTAGCTAACAGCATATTTCCATTTTATTGGGAGATTATTTTTAATATAGTAATCATTTGTGTAAGTGACTATTCGCTTTTAACTTTTTTATTTTTTTATGCTGTTTTTTTTAATTTTGCTAAAATTCCTATCACTTGATGATATTAGTGGTTTTTACGCAAGTTCGATAAAAACATATACTTCAGACCAAACGAGTTCTCGTTAACTCTAAACGTATGAAAATTCACTATTATATTATAATATCAAATATACAAAAACAGAGAAAATCTAAGATCCTGTTTGTGGATATTAGCATAAATGCATATAACAAAAATTAGTTGAGCTTAAATTATTTGTCGAGCAGTATACATCAAAGTATCCAATATCATTTATAGTTGTCATAAAATAGATCTTTGCCAAAAATTCTTGTATGATCAAATAAATTAAATGATATTTGCCCACAAAAAAATTAACTATTTGATTTAAGTTAAGTTAATCTTTTTTGGCAGAAAATAACTGAGCAATACACATATATATTGTTTTTTTTTATTGTAAATTATATAAAAAATATTGACGAATTTCGTCGACAAGATATGGAAATGTCATTCAGAATTTGCATTAATTAATTATTATTGTTATTGAAATCAGCATTTTAATTGTTCAATAGTTGTATTTTTTCATTTCCTTCATAACTTATCTTAAATTGAAATTCGATAATTGCTAGGAATATTCTACTATTCAATATAATAATAATAATAATAATAATAATAATAATAATAATAATAATAATAATAATAATAATAATAATAATAATAATAATAATAATAATAATAATAATAATAATAATAATATTAATAATATTAATAATAATAATAATAATAATAATAATAATAATAATAATAATAATAATAATAATAATAATAATAATAATAATAATAATAATAATCGCCATTCGTACATCCTTTTCACTATATATTTCGATAGCATCACTATCATCATCAGGTTACCTACATTCACAAAGGTTGAATATATATACTATATTGATAATATATAAACAAATTATAAAATATAAATTTTAAATTATAAATAAAAATTTTTAATAATCATTCTTTTGAAAAACAATTTTAAATAATTATATTTAAACTTTTAAAATTATTAAAAATATTATTTTAATTATTTTTTTAATGATTTAACATAACTATTATTAATATACATCAACATACAAAAACTGAATTAGAACATTCAACACACTGCATTCTGCACATTGATTTTAGGATTAAAAGTTCTTATCAATAATGCTTCACATATCACACGCTCAAAACAATTATCAAAATTTTTTGATAAGATTTTAAAATCAGACATTCCTAATTCTCTCATACAGACTTTATTGTGATCCTTAATATTGAACACTCCCATGAATTTCTGATATATATGGCTACCCAAAAATAAAAAATTAAATAATAATAATAAAAATTAAAAATATTTAAACTAAAAATCTATCTATGAAACCTTAGACGGTGAATTATACCTTTAAAACTGGTAAAACAAATTTTTTTTAATAAAATACATTCTTTAAAAAAAATAAAAGGATTAATGAAAATAATCATTAATTTTTTATCCTTAAATAATTTTTCTCAAACTTCTTTAAAATAAATCCCAAGCTGTACACTTTTTAATATAAATCTTTAATTAATTTCATTTCAGTTTTAGATTTATCCCACGCACTCCCCTATGCAATACCCAGATACAAGTGAAAATAATTTCATATAGTATGCAAATTAATATCTACCCAGTCATATGTAAATTTCGGAAATAAATATGTTCGCCAAATTTTAATACAAAAAGAAGAGATTAATCCCAATATCATTTTATATATTATTTGTTTGTTCCATTATTGATGGCATTTCTTTTCATAATCCCTTTGAAATTTTATAATTTCAAAAATAAGCAAATTGTTTTTAATTTCTTTCAATTTTTATCCCCATTAACGTATTTAAAATTTATAAGAAAAACTTTCACGAGTTTTGTAATAGATTTTTAATAGATAAGTTGAAAATATAATAAATCAATTTAAAAATTGTGACCATTTGTGTCAGCTTTGAAGGCCCCTAATAACATCGAAATATTTCTAGAAAATTTAATATGTCAATATTTACTAGTTTTATTGAAAAAATGACAACAAAATTGAATCATTATAAAAATAATTTCGATTTGATTACATTTATAAGAATTTTGTTTTAATTTTATCAATTAAAAGTTTATCAAAATTTTGTTTATTATAAAATGTTAACTCCGATTAGTAAGTCGACGGGGAATAGCTGAAATTGTTTTTACTTAATTATTTTAGAAAATATCAAAATTTTATCTGTCACAATTTATTTGGTAAAAAGAGAGGGATTTAAAAGATAAAATGTTTCTCCAATAGAAAATCATGAAATAATTGCCGGCTTTTGACATTTACCTTGATAAACTATAATAACAACAGGCACGAATGTAGATTCTTTTCAGTTAAATTATTATTATTATTATCGCGTAAACATAAAATTAAAGCTATTTTTTTAGATTATTATTCTAATTATCTTATCGATATTTTAATTTCTCTGACTTTAACTTGATTATTTATTAAAAATAAATACTGAATAATAAATCGCAATTCATTGATATCTTACATTTCTACAATTCATTAACCAACATAATGGAAAGTATATTTTGTTTAAAACAGTGATAACCTTTCCCGAAATTAGGATTTCAAAATGAATAATTTTAAATCTTATATATATATATATATATATATATATATATATATATATATATATATATACATATATATATAAGATCTGCCCTCATTATCTAAGCTTTACCCGTGATACTAGACGAAAGTAAGAAAGCATTAATAGCTGTATCGTCTTGCTTTGCGTTGACATTTTGACGCCTATTGATTCCTCTATCAGCAACTTCTCCAGCATGTCTCTGCTTGTGTGCTAAATTTTGATCAACAGATCCCGTTACACATCGAGGGCCATCATCTCTTAGACCAGTAAAAAAAGGCCATATCTTTATAGTCATGGCATTTGCATGTAATAAGTCTTCGAGATTATTAACAAACTCTGTTTCTTTTAGTGTATGTCCTGCTGTCTGTCGGTCCTTATGTTTTTCTTCATTCTTCAAACACCTTTGCAGTTGACAAATGCAGGACTGTAATAGCCTTTTGGGAATTTTACCAATGTCCCAGAAAGCAATTACCAACGCAATGACTTACATTTCCACAACTTGTATGGTGAATTTTCCCATTTAATGATAAATTTAATGATAATGCAGAAACAGACCTAAAACTTGGTGCCTAGAAGTCAGTTTGGCGTCGAGTTCAGCAACACAGGAGCCAAGTAAATAAATCTGTGTTTTTATCCGAGTCTCCATCTGATAGCACAGACAGTTTACCATGTTTACTGGTGATTAGCGATTATGCAAAAAATACTAGCGCTATTTTGTCAGTATTTTGTAAATTGGTATTAAACTGTCAATTCTACATATTGAAAATTTGATATACTAACCTTTCCTTATTTCTTAGGAACTTGAATCTTATCGTAATCTCTAATTGTAATCTATACCGTATTTTCCCGCATATAGCCCACACCCTTATATACCCCGCCGGTTTTTAAGATTTGTGTAAAAATTTACCAATATAGTAAAATAACCAATACGTGTTAAAATAGTTTGATATAACCCGCGCACATATATACACGGCACCCCCTGCGGGGTATGTAAAATTCGGTATAACCCGTGGGTTATATGAGGGAAAATTTGGTAGTCTATAATCATTGAAAAATTCAGTCAAATTTGCTTTTTTGATGTCTTTTATATATGTATATATAGTTCAAAGAATACGTAATAAAGACTGTTGTGTAGAAAAGAAGTAGAATAATAACCAATTAAATTGCTGGATTCTGTTTCAATATGAGATATGCCTAAGAGAACTAGGTAGATTTTATAATTTTTAATATATCTGTTACATTATTTGCAATAAACCACTTAATAGTGAATCTTCAACACCGGTGGGCTACCTCTAAATACTAACAAATTCTAATAAAATTTTTCTAGAGCCTATTTATTCATTAAAGGAAATGAACTAGGGAGTGAGAGGTGAACATTTTACACTTTTAGTTTTTAATGTTGGGATTGTATAAAAATGTATAAATAAAGTGCAAAATTCAGATAAAAAGTAAAAATTTTAATTAAAAAAAAATTAATTAAAAATGAATTAAAATTGAAAAGTGCGAACAATGATTCAAAAAGTAAGAAGAAATACCGGAGCCGAAGAAATGTAAAAGATTACGCAGAGGAATTGTGAAACATTACGAAATTTAGTCATTTTCCAAAGCTTCATTAGAAAGTTGAACTTTGTCAAACTTACCTATATTCGATAAACTGTCAATATCAAGTGGTTGTATGATTGTGTTTAAACGAAATAAATATTAAGACTAATATAAAATAAAATCCTACCAAATTAAAGAATATATATATATATATATGTCGTAGGCAAATGGTAATTTTAGGAAAATAACATTTGGCTAGGCAAATGCCATTTGCCTGATCAAATAGCTTTAGCTATTATTTCATTTCATGGTAATTTTAGGAAAATAACATTTTCAAGGTCATATTATTATTTTAAAAAAATATTATTATTTTCTAAGTTTTATTATTATTATTATTATTATTATTATTATTATTATTATTATTATTATTATTATTATTATTATTATTATTATTATTATTATTATTATTATTATTATTATTATTTTATTATTATTATTATTATTATTATTATTATTATTATTATTATTATTATTATTATTATTAATATTATTATTATTATTATTATTATTATTATTATTATTATTATTATTATTATTAATATTAATATATAGACTCCTAGTCTATCCGACAAAATATTCTGTCCCCCTATGGGTATTAGTCGTAAGGGTACTGGTCACACTCAACAACTCGCAAGGGTATTATTATGAAATAATAGCTAAAGCTATTTGACCAGACAAATGGCATTTGCCTAGCCAAATGTTATTTTCCTAAAATTACCATTTGCCTACGACATATATAATTGTATTAACTGTTTAGTCAATTACAAAACCGCTATTCATCATAAATAATCACAACAAATATTATCCACGGTTCATAACAAAATTTCACGCACCATAGATTCAGAACCGATATATTAAATAATTTAAATTTCATTGTAATATTATAATATCAATTTACCTTATTTTTAAAAATTTGACAAAATATAAAAAAAAATTTTATTTCAAAAGTAAACAAAATTTATTTTTAGTATCAAATTTATATATCATTATTTATATGGGAATAGGTTCATTTTGAGAACGGACCATAAAGCTATCACGTTTATGTTATCCACAAAGTAACCAATAACAACGTAATTTCAGACATGGATTAACTACCTCAGTAGTCTGGATATTAAAATAGAGTATAGAAAAGGTACGGATCATGCAAATGTAGATATGTTGTCAAGGAGTACATGTGGAACATGCACACAATGTTTATTGGCACAAGAAGACGCGAAAGTGGAAAGAATGAAAACCCGAACAATAGACACGATGGAAAAAGCTGAAGATTATAAGCGGCAAAAAGATAATACAGAAATAGAACAAATAAGAAAGGAAATAGCACAGGATTCAAGTTGGAAATTTATACTGGTAGACAACGTGGTGAAAACTTTAGAGGGTAAGATATGGATACCTAGAGACAAAAGACAAGAAATGATAAAGAGTATGCATATTTTGCTTTCACACACACAAGCAGAAAAGGTGACAAAATATGTAGCGGACAATTACGATATGGGAGACATAAGAGAATCAGTAAAAGAAACAATTGAACAATGTGAGGCATGTCAAAGAACGAAAGTTATGACAACAAAGATGAAGGAAGACACAATAAAACTGACAGTAGAGGAGCTGTGGGAGAAAGTGTAAATTTGTTATATATTGATATATGTGGTCCATTACAGGAAACATTCAGAAAGAAAAGATATATAGTCGCAATGATTGATCAATTTAGCAGATATATCTCTCTGACTGTTGTCGCTAAACAGGATGAGGAAACGGCGAAGGAAAAAATACTACAAAAACGGATTCTTAGATTTGGAGCACCAAAGGAAATTCACACAGATTGTGGAAAAGTATTTGAATCTAAGACGATGAAAGATTTTACAAAATCAATGGAAATTACACTATGGTTTCAAATCCATACCACCATAATACAAATGGTGTGATAGAACGTCAATTCAAGACAATAAGAGACTATTTAAATGCATCATTAAAAGAAAAAAGTAGAACAGATTGGGCAGAGATCATACCAGAGATTGAATTTATCATGAATGCAACATTTCAGAAATCAATATGGCGAAATCCCGCAGAAGTAATATTTGGAAGAAAAATAGCTCGATAACAATTTCATAGTAAAGCGACGATTTCACAAAAAGAAGACACACGAGAAACAACGCAAACAAAAAGATCATTCAATATTGGAGATGAGGTTCTGGTAAAAGTCGAATCAAGAACGAATGAATAGGAAAGATACGAAGGGCCATACAGAATAATGCAGAAGATCCATGATCGCCGATATCTGCTACAAGACCAAAGTGGAAAAAGGCTTCAAAGAAATGTTGAAAAGATGAAGAAATTTCTTAAAGAAGGGGTATGTGAGGTGTTTTCAGATGAGTTAAATATTTCAATGATTTATTAAGATAATTTTAAATGATAAATAATTGACTATTATTAAAATAACTTTTAAAAACATTTTTAAATTGAAATTTTTAAATTTTTAAATTAAAAAATTAAACAAGCTTTTTATTAGTAAATCATTTTTAAATAAATATATAAATTAAATAAATAAATTTTAATAAATGGTTTTTAAAATATTTTATACAACGCTGAAAATTTGTTTAATTAAATAAATACTTGGAATTATGACGTTATCTTTGAACCGGGTTTAAAAAATAATTTAGAAGATATGTTAGCAGCTTCTAATAAATAATAATAATAATAATAATAATAATAATAATAATAATAATAATAATAATAATAATAATAATAATAATAATAATAATAATAATAATAATAATAATAATAATAATAATAATAATAATAATAATAATAATAATAATAATAATAATAATAATAATAATAATAATAATAATAATAATAATAATAATAATAATAATAATAATAATAATAATAATAATAATAATAATAATAATAATAATAATAATAATAATAATAATAATAATAATAATGAAAGAGTAGTAAATAAAAAATGGATATAAGAAATAAAAATAAATAAAAAGTTTTTAACTTAATATTTTAATTTTATAAATTCTTAGTAAAATGATTATGGAATTCTATTTTTCAACTCATTTCAAAAATTATGTAATTCTGGGATTAAAAATGTTTAATCACTCGGAACTGATTTTTAATTCGTAAATTCTAGCATTAAAATATTGAACATTATTAAACATATTAAACATTAGTTTATTAAGAATTTAATTAATAAATATTTCAAAATAATTTGTTTTTGTTATGTAAATACAATAGCAAATTTTAAAACATAAATTATTTATTCTATCGCCAAAATAATTACGCCAAAATAATACAGTAATCAAAATATTTTATATCAGATGAGCACGATGAATTCCCTTAGCTTGGTTTTTAAGCATTTATTTTGTCATCCGTGAGTTAATATTGTTTTGCGTTTTTTGCCTTATGTGTTGTAAAATTTCGAAAGGTTCTTTTTAATTTGTTTTAATCAGTTGTTTTAATTCAGTTAAAATAATGACTGTTTAACAAGCTGGAATCACTACCTAATGTATATAACCTTTCACGTCTCTCAAAATCCACAAAATACGTTTTATTCTTGTTTACCTTACCAATAGTCGCTGTTGATTTTGACATCTGAGGCAAAAGATTGTGAACATCAGAGATTTTTCATGAGATGTGTCATTTTTATTTTCAGTAATGGTTTCTCCTTGGACATCTCTCAATGGATAGAATTGCATATAGTTTCAGATATGTGTTTTTCACCAAGTTTTTCAAATGTTTTCAACGCTGAAAATCGCCTTTGTTGCACGTAACCCGTAAGAAATCGTGGTGGAAATCGTGAGCACAGTTTTGTCATATCCATTTCATTCAGCAAGTTATGCAACATGCCTTAGAAGATGTTTAGTTAGGTATCTTGTTACAATGCAATAGTCTGTCATGATGATTTCTTCAGCATTTTGTCATTTTAAACTTCCACAAATCTATTAGGCTTTTTTAAATCACGAATTCAGTTGTAAATGGTCCCTTTACAAGGACACTTGATTTTGTACACATTCTGCAGTAGAGCAATAATTTTTTGTCTACTAGTTACCGTCAAAAGCAGAAACTTTATAACGCTCCAAAATTCAACATTATCTCACATTTTCTGACGCAATAATGAAATAACGTAATTTCTTTTCCAGGCAAATATAGCTTAGAAAAACAAAATCACTTTTCACCACCTGTACATATTTAAGTATAACCTCCTGCAATATTTATTTTATATTTTTTTATAAAAGATTTTCTAAAAAATAATTTTTCTATTTTTATGACATACTTTGTCAGGGGTCGGACTATGTTTGTTTACAATTAGAAAAGGATCTAAAGCTTTAATTTTCTTAAAAAAATTTTTCTTCCTATAATACATGACACTTTTACTTTTTCCTTTAGATCTCTTTTCAATCTGAAATAATTAATGTATTTTATAAATTACCACATGTTTTCGGAATTCCCTAAAAATATGTTTTTTAATTAAATGAATTGCTTTTTAATTAATTTTTGATTAATTTGTGACATTTTTTATGAATCCCTTTAACTAAGATTAATTTTTATGCCATCTCAATATGAATTTTTCATTAATTTTGGAAGAGATTATTTTAAGAATTTCATATTTTATTCATATTAATACATTTAATTGTTTACTTTTTTTCTACCTAGCGGCAATTGTCATTTTATTCTTTTTATGTATGGCGCCATTCCACGCAGAACGATTAATGGTCACCTTGATTCCCGAATCAGCTTGGAATTCTCAAAAAATCCTTTGGAGAGTTCACGAATTTCTATACAGTTTATCTGGTATACTCTACTATTTCAATTGTGCAATCAATCCTATTTTGTATAATATCATGTCTCACAAATTCCGTAATGGGTTCTGTGATATTGTCAAATGCCGTCGACTCTCCTCGACCCCAAAAATTCAAATGAGTCTTAGTACAAAACGATACATGATTATTTCCAAAGAACCATTAAAACATTCGTCATTAAAAAAATGTCAATACATTTTCAGTCAAAACCGATCGGAAGACAGACCGGAACGGTCTGACTGTTGCTTCTGTGTTCCCAAATATGATAACCGGGAACATTATCAAGACAGTATAGATGCATTTAATGTAACAATCAATTCAATTCATGATTGATTGGTCGGTTTTATTTATCAATATTTTGTTTAAATTGTTTCATTTGTATTTCTCTAAATCTTTGTTTTAATGATTGTTCATTTGAAATTTTGAGGAAATCATTTTTAATAAAAAGCAAAACTTCTACTAATAGAATTTCATTAAAATTCGAATTATTGATTATTGTGAAAATCAAAAAAATATATTTATTACAATTATTTATTGATTATGTTAATAAAATGAAATCTAATTATCAAATAAGACAATATCGACAGAAAATTGATAAAAAGTCTTTTGAAAAAACAAATATTCAAAACATTAAAATATTGATTAAGTTGAAAATTCGGTTAATTAAATTGATTAAGTGAATAAATTATAGGCAAAAATGCAGAAATTTGATTAAATTTGGGGAATTTATTTGTCGGTTATTTTTGTTTATAATTAATATTTTTATGATGAAAACAATGATGATAAATTTTGTAAAAATTAAATGAAAAATTATTTATCGCTTTGACAATGTATTATCATATTTATCTAATTATAGTTCCTAGATTAAAAGAGTTTATTAACTTTTGGTAAATTTCAGTTTTGTAATAGGTGTAAATAATCTCGTTTCTTTTAAACTGACATTTCTTCCGTTTGACTTGCCAAATTACAGTTTCTGAACTGTTTCTAAAGAAATTTGATTGAATTCAGGTTTCATTTTATTTAAAAATTCACTGTCGATTCATGAATTGAAAAAAAAAGAACCTTACTTTAACTAGGCTTGCCAACTCTACCGTTTTTGCCGGAGTCTCCCGGAATCAGCTTTTGTCTCCCATCTCCCGGTTAACTATGACCCGGGAGATGTAAATTTCCCATCTTTCCGTTTTTACAATATTTTACAATTTTTCAAGAAAAAAGTGCAGTTTTTGAAGTTTTAACTTTTATTTAATTTCTCTAAAATAATAATAGTCAAGATTTATTTTTTGATTGCGGCGAGCGATTTTATGTTTTTCTTCTTACCCACGTTATTAGTTTGTCACTGTCATTTTTTTTCACTTCTAAAATGTAAAAAATGAAAAATGTAATATGTAAAAATAATTGTTTTGTTTAAATCTTATTGGTATTAGTCATCATATAGTTAAAATCACTACCATGTGTAAACCAAAAAAGTGAAAAAACATCTGTTATATTAATTCTTAAGCGTTATACTGTCTGCAATTTTATAATCTCCCGGGTTCGATGTTGTGGGAGTTGACAACCCTAATTTTAACTAGTACCCCAAGAATTTATTCAATTGAGATCTGAACAAAAAATTTATAACTAGACCTCATTCTCTTTTGTAAATAACATTTATGTTTATTTTGTCAGTATTTTTTATAATAAACGGCTAGTATTTTATTAAATAAATTATCAGTATCAAATAATTTTAGTTAGTATTAATAATTAAGGGTGAGTAAACATTTGTATATTTGGTCAGTATAATTTTATCTTTACAATGGTATTCTATTATTTTTTATTTAATTTATAATTAACTTTAAAAGTAATTTATATTAATAAGACTAACATGTCGCATTAATTATTACATTAATCGGGGCAAAACTATAAGAAATTGAAAATGAAAATTAAATTAGACAAATGACCATAAAGTATAAAGGACATTTTATGCCATTTTTAGGGGTTTTCAATAAGGAGCTTAAGAAGCAAAAAGCTAAGAGGTGATAAAGTAAAAAAAATAGAGCATATTATTCTCTTTTTGAATTCCTATAAAATTTATATTTTGATTTATTTATAAAAATACCAATATATTTCATTTTACATAGTCATAATTAATTTTAATTACTGACAAATTATTTTCTCTATCTGCATCTTAATTAAAACACTGACAAAAAATATAAAAATATGATCTATTAAATACCATTAAAATGATATAAACATTACAAGCTTTTTTTTATTATTTTTTACACCATTACAAGTTTAAAATGCTAAAGGTTTACGGATGCACTTGTAAACAGTTTCTGTGTATAGAAAGTTCGCAGATATTTTTTCTGTGATTTACCTAATTTGCAAGTGATGTGATTTCCAGTGTAGCAGGTAAAGTATGCAATAGAGTTGAATCAGCAATATTGAATACTT